>WHYT01013885.1:0-60304 GCA_009806455.1 Tetrax tetrax | reverse complement strand
AGCCCAAGTCCACCTTCCACTCCCTTTCCAAACCTCCCTTACCCACCTCCGTCGCTGCTGCAGCCAGCACAGCCCCCTCAGGCAGACAGACCTAGGGCCTGAGCACCGTCTCCATCTTCCCTCTCTGCCTTCAGAGCATGGCTTCATTTTGCAGATTCCTGCTGCATAATAATAATAATATCTGTAAGATGTAATTTTCTCATACATTCAGCCATAAAAAAAAAAAAAAACCAAAAACTTCACCAGCAATTCATCTCCCAGCTGAAACCATCTTGCCTCACAAACTCAACTTTGTTGCTCATCCCCTTCTGCGGACATGCTGCATGGCTTGCACCCTCCATGGGCAAACCCCGCTGTTCCTCACTGCCTCGCCGCTTCCCAGCTCCAGGCAGACATATTGCAGCTTCATAGATGGAAACCTCTGTGATTTTTCCCATTCAGCTCCTTCAGGTTGGTTTAACATCTTAGAATAGATACTTTTAAACAACCTTTAGGGCTGAAAGGCTTCCTGGGTGCCTGCGCCGTTACTCAGTCACTGTATGTACTCTAAACATCCCAAAGCATCAACAGAAAAAGACTCTTCTTTCCTGTGACCAGGGAAATGAGCTTTGCTAGTAAAAATAAAAAAAAAAAAAATTAAAAAAAAAAATTATGGTTTCTTGCTGGAACACAATTTAAGGAAAATGTAGAACGAGGGACATGCTTGCCTCTAATTTCCCTAATGCCTCTGTTCAAAGATGGGCTGTTGATGTATGTTTTCCTTATAACAAGCACCTCCTAAAAAACATTTTTATCTTTGCCCTTCTTCCTAAAAGTCTTCAACAGTTCACCTTTTGGTAATTATTGTGTTATCTCCTGCATTTGTACTCCAGGAAATCTCTCATTAGTTGCTCACCCACCAGCAACTAGCAACACTTATCACTTTGTTGCTCTGGATTTATTCTTTGATATGATAATTTACTGTCTAGATCTTATCGATAAGAGCAGGAGGAAGCAGCCTGAACACCCTGGCTGTAATTTAATGAAGGATTCGTGGCTCTCCTTGTCAGTTTTTTTAACCATCGATCTGCCCATGCAGAGGCTTCACCTAACCCCCACCATGAATTATGTTGTGGTACAGGGGAGAAGTGATTATTCCGAAACATTTCTTCTAAGTCAGAGCGTCTAAACAGTGTCTACAGCCCGCACGGGACGGGACAGTAGTAAAGGACTTGCTGAGAGCCCTGAATGCCCCTTCCTTTGGTATTTATTAAGTAGTTAAACGGCACGAGCGGTAGTCAGAGCTTGTGGTTTGTGTCCTGTTGTAATTCAGTTCTAACTCCACTAAAAAGATTGCTGCTAGTTCATAGCGTATATCTGAGGGGAGAAAAGGGAGCTTGTTTTTCAGTACTGTTTATTTATTTTTAAAAGGCTAATGACAGACAGGCCTCCCTGCTAGCAACTGAGCAGAGGAGTAGCACCAAAGTTTTCTGTTTGCCCAGGCCTTAAGAAGATAGCCACTTTTATTTCTGCAGGCAACACGAGCAAAAATTCAGCCATTTTTCTTAACAAACCCCATGGTGAAGGTCCCTGCCCTGACCCTGTATCTCTTTTTGGGAGCGGAGCAAATTTGGGCTCGGCCTTGGATCCATGCTCCTGCCCGAGGGCAGTCAGGCCTGCACTAGCAGGGCAGTTACGGGAGAGCTCTCTGGATCAGTGCAAGCCCGGACCAAAGTAATTAACGTCCCTTGTCAGCCGCATGTCCAGGACGTCACCGTCACCACAGCCAAATTCCCATCGTTTCATAGCCCCCCAAAACCAGGCTGCCGGACTGCAACTGAGGCAACATTTCTATGACCCTGCGCCAACATTGGCTAAACAAATTCAGAAGCAAGATGATGCCAAACATGAAAATTGGAAGCAACCATGAAATTCTGCCTGTTTGTATTTTTCAAGACAATTCCTGTTTGTAAAAGTTCCCGGTTCCTGGACTCCGCAGCTTAGCAGCTGCTTGCTAGGTCGCATAGCAACTTTCTCTTCTGCCTCCGCTTGCCAGAATCAAAAGGCCACATGTTGCACAAAAATAATTAAAGTATTTCTTGGTTCAGAAGGACCAAAGCTCAAGCAGGCTGGCACATTGGTCCCGGCACGGCGCTCTGACTCCACGCTCCCACCTTGACAACAAATGATATACACAGCACTGAAATCACAGACCTATAATTTGCAGGTGGTTTTTTCCATTTTGGGTTTGTTTGGTTTTTTTTTAAGGTCCTCACCACCCTCACCGACTCCTTGCAGAGCTGTGCTCTGAGAGGTGGGTGGCTGAGTGCCATTTTGATGGCCTTTCCTGTATTTCTGCGTACCCGTGCGTTTGCTCCCAGGGCTGGACCCCAACAGCGGACACGGCCTTTCTGCAACAGAGAGACCCCAGCTGTGCCCCTCGTGACTGCACTGTTTTATGCTTTTTCCATAAAATTGGCAAGGGTAGGCAATCACCCCAAATTCTTCCCAGCTGTCGCAAGTATAGTGTCGTAGGGCCTACCACCTTAGGCCCCCCTCACTAAACAAAACCACAACATATAGCCATCTTTAGGAGCAGTCTAACTTCCAATAGAAAATAAAAACACTCCAAAAAGAGACCTTTTCTCACAGGATCTTTAGGGCAAAAATCTGCACAGGCATAAAATGACAAATGACTGCTTTTGATGGAAATATAGAGATGCATCCATGCAAGGACCCAGCCCTGCTGTCCTGTATTCCCGCTGCTCCTGGGGAGGGGGTCCATGGATTTAACACAGTCATGTTCTCTCCTCATCGGCCTTACAATTAAAACTTCCCCAGATATTTTTCCCCCCTCATAATCTGCAGAGCACAATGTCAGCAGAAAAAATCACGGTTGAAATATAACTCCGTCAGCAAGTCTGAGTCGCCTGGGCAATCCAGGCTGGTTCTCGCTGTGTTTTTGGGCCAGGCCATCCATCACCAGCGCCAGTGTTTGCTGCCAAATGGCAAAGAAAAGCTCCGGCCTAGCAAACAACCGTAAGAGCTCACATCAGCCACGGTCAATCCTCGCCGCTTCGTGTGAGGTCGGCTGGCAAAGACGGCTTCCTGTGCTGTGGACACGAGCAACACACCAAACCTCGGTGGTTTAGGGAAAGCTTCACAATGGATCAGCCAAAGCGCCCAGCACGCAGCTTCTGAGCACCCCGCCGCTCCCTACCAGCCGAGCCAGAATTGCCTCCTCTCTTCCCCTTTCCAAAACCCTGCACCCCACCAAGTTCTTCTCTCCAAGTCCAAACGAGTGGCTCAGATGTGGCCAACTGGAGGACAATCATCCCTGGCATAGATCTGCCTGTATTCCCCAGCGCAGGTCCTGCACCAGCTTCAAAGGATCCACGCTTTGTCTACATCACCTTGAAGGAAAGGAGAAAAATCCAGGTATTTTCATCATCCATCCCTTTCCTTAGCACATAAAAAGCTGCATTACATAGGTAACATAAGAATTTGGAAATTTACTGCCCAGCCAAGGAGCAGGGAGAATTGTACGTCATCCCATGCCCTCCTGAACATCTCCTCTGCCCTCATTTTACTCCAAAATGGAGTGCTCCTGTTGGAAAGCAAAGCCCCAAGAAGCAGCGCCAGAATCAGCACAAGGCTGTTGGAGAAGGACAACCAGTTGAAGATGGGAAATGGGGCCAAGATGTGGGGCTGATGGCCTCTTCCCTTAGGAATACCCAGGGGTGGATGCAAACTTGAAAGGGCAATTCTCTGTTTGCCTTTTGTGCTACCATTTCCCCTTACACACTACAGCAAATTCCACAGAGAAAACGTACTCTCAAGCTCCCCTGTCCTATAAACACGTCTTCAACCCCGTAAAGATTAAATTTGAAGAGGGAAAGGGCACAGACAGGTTCCCTACCCACCTTACAGCAGGAGCAAATCTCCACCTGGAAACGCCCAGCTGTGTGTGGACGTAGAACAGCCAGAGCAGTAATTTGGTAATTTGGTAATTTATTATCTTTCTAAATAATATCTGGAGACCAAGGCATATATGTGTGCAGGGATCAGTAATATGCAATTTATATGTATGTGTGTGAAGGTAAATACATGTGCTAATAGCAAGCATTGATTTTAGAGGGAATTAGGTATCTAAACATTTTTTAAAATCTAGCTTCAGCTGCAGGGTGTAGCAATACTCCAAATATTTAACAATGTGTAGAAAGGTTGGTTCCTGATCACCTTGAAGATGAAAAGAGGATTAAAGATTATCCCAGAAACAGTTTATTTCATTAAAAGTCAATATGTTCCACTCACATTTATTCCCACCTGTCCAACACCCTTAAAAGAGCACGCAGAGTGGGCAGGAAGCTGGCTGCAGCTTCTTGAGAGCTCAGCATTTAGATGAAACAGTTATAAAATTCTTCAGTCATCCTTCCAACTTCAAAACAGGCCCTTCTTTAGCAGGGCCTGTTGTGATAGGACGAGGGGTAATGGTTTCAAAATAGAGGGAAGAAGATTCAGATTAGATATTAGGAAAAAAATTTTGCCACTGAGGGTGGTGGGACACTGTCCCAGGTTGCCCAGAGAGGCGGTGGATGCCTCATCCCTGGAAACATTCCAGGCCAGGTTGGCCGGGGCTCTGAGCAACCTGATCTGGTTGGAGATGTCCCTGCTCCTGGCAGGGGGTTGGACTGGGTGGGCTTCGAAGGTCCCTTCCCACCCAAACCCTTCTGTGGTTCTGTGAATGCAACAATACCAGCACAGTTATGATAAAAGTTTCCCTCTGGCAAAAGAATCATAAAATAGGAATATGATAAACTCTCTCTCTGCTCAGAGCTGTATATTGGTTCTGGCATTTTTATTTTTTTTTTTAAATTCCACTCCAAAGTATACAAAGGTCAGCCAAAGCTTATGGAAGTTAGTTTATTCTTGTGAAATGGTCCTTGCAGCTCCTCCTACTTCATTCTTGCAGAAATAGCCATGAAAATAGCCATAGAAAAGCAAAGATTCCTCATGCTGTTGTCCCTGTCATCTCCTAGGGGCAAGAACCAGTCCTGCTCACCTTCTATTGACCATCTTTCCACAACAAGTATTGGGTTTAGGTGTTTTATTTCTTATTCAACCATATATCGGCACCCCCAGACCACATGAGAACGGGGAGGTTTGGCAGGGCTTTGCTGTACAAGAACCATCGTTTGGAGGGACATCAATATAAGACAGCTCTTTCAGGTTTAAATACATTTTTAGAAAGAAAATCTAGGGAATAGCAGTGCAGTGAGGTCAAGACTCCAGACCTTACTCCGCGCTGTTGTTTCACACCACAGAAACACGCCAGTGCTCCTTCACCAGAAAGATCTCTTGCGTTTGAGCGGTTTGAAGACGGTAACAGCGTACCAGTGGTTCCTGCGTACTGGGCAGGGGAGTGCTGTCTACAGTGCTGTTCTTCTGAATATTTAATCTAAAAACAAAACGAAACACAAAAACTTCAAAACACTCCCCCAAACTGTTCGTGGGCCTCTGGCTTTAGCAGAACACGGGAATTAATCCCGAAACAAAATGAAAGCTGCTTGATGCTTGACTGTATTTAAAGAGTGAAAGGAAAGTGCTCTCGTTTTTGGAGCACTGAAGAATCCGGGACGGGGGGTGGGATGGGGAATTAGGCCACTGAAAGCTGTGGGAGATCAGCACTTCTGAAAAACAGCTGTTTTATTGCAGTTAGGGTTATTACATTAATATTGAGCCTCAAGGCCTACATTTTGTCAGCCTGTAAATAAACAGCAGTAGCAAAACGGCAATGCGCTGCTTGGCTTTAGGATACAGTAATATTATGGCAGTTTTCCAGTTTTTTGGAAGTTTAAAGGTCTGATAGTTTTGTGTTCTGCTTTTGCTTCTCTCAGTTGCTTAGGTTTTAGTGTCTAACAGTTGTAAACTGCACAACTGCATTACAAGACGTTTACTCTTTGAGAAACTAATCGTCAAAGAAAAGCATTAAAACAGCAGAGCTTCACAAATATTTTCCTTGACGAGCCTTGAAAACAAAGGCAGGCAAACCAGAATTATTAATTAAGAATAATAGAGTTCTCAAGAGAATAGAAAGCAGGATTTGTTCTGAAATCCTCTTTGTTCTGGGTCCTGTAAACTCAGATTTTAAGAGGCACTGGCTAAGGAACCACTTTGGTTTTCCAAGGGCAGGAGCTGGGTCTGCAGCAGCCATGGTGTTGTTAAGAGAGCAGAGAGACAGGGCAGGGGAAAAAAACCCAAATTATCAGGATGTGTTGCACCTTCTGGGATGGGAGGTAGCAACAAATAGGGCAGGATGCAACCTCTAATTATATAAACCCTAATAACTGAGTCTTCAGGTCGCCATGAGTCTGTCAACTATTCCTATTGCCCATATCTTGCCCAAGTGACAGAGAACAAAAGGTTACAGGTAAAACAACTCACTCGTATCAAGAGGAGGAGGCTGGGAGATCTGCATTTTAAACAGCGTTAACGAATGAGTCGCACATAGTGCTGAGCTTCTTCGGTAAAGCAGAAACCTTACGGAAAAGGCCTGAGGACCAACCCCATTTCTTACCATTCTTTCCCACAGCAGCACCATCCCTGTAACAGGCATGGGAGTAATGTTATTTGGTTTGGGTTTTTTTTTAAAGTCTATCAATAAAATAAAGGTATACCAAATCTTACCTAGAAGCAGCCCAAAATCATCTGCTACCGTTACCAACCATGTTGCTTCATCATTAACTTGCATAAAATCAAGTTTGGAGAAGGGGGAATAGAAAGGGAACAGGCACTACGGTAATTTTTCTTCCCTCTTGCAACACAAAATAGCCATTTTTAGCATTTCCGTCTGCTGTTCTGAGGAATAATTCAAAAAACTCATCATTTTTCTACTAATTTTAAAACATTACCTATGCTTCATAGAAACAGGGGCCCAGTCTCTATTCACAGAAGTGTCTCTGGGCTCTTTCAATATGTTTATTTTTTTCCCAAATAGAATACAATTTTGGTTTTGGCATTAATTATCCAGCCTGTTTGGTTTTTTTTCCGTTTTCTGCCCTGCATTAAGTATCTTTAATTTTCCATAATTTGCTATCTGCCTGGTAGTCATTGCAATAATCCAGGAGATGGCCCTCATTAGTTGCTTTCAGTGTATGGATTTTTGATACCCTTCCTGCAAAACTAATTTTAATTAATCCTGCTCCTGTTAAGTGAGAGAAAATAAATACGTATCAATTATCACAAGCATAATTTGCCCAGTTTTAGCTCTGATTATAGAGACAAGCCACCTGAATTCCTTTTGACCCCAACCCAGGTGCAGGGACATCTCCAACCAGATCAGGTTGCTCAGAGCCCCGGCCAACCTGGCCTGGAATGTTTCCAGGGATGGAAACATCTCTCTGGACAACATCATGCTACTGTAAATGATCTCCCTCTGTATTACTCCCTCTCCAATAATAAATCATATAATCTTACAAGTTTAATTTAAATCCATACACTAAGTGCCCCTAGAAGTGCACCAACACTGATTACTGCCAAGTCAGAGAAGAAATGGTCCCTTCCCTGTCCTTGACATCTCCCAGTTCACTGCTTCGATCTTCTACTCAGCCGTGCTGCACGTACATGACATGACATCTGCTTTTCTTCTCTCTTACTTGAATGTCTAGCTTAATAGGTCATTAAAGAAAGGCATCAAAGATAAATTTATGTTGTTGGAAACCTCACTCTGTTCTGCGGTGGGCACCAAAGGGAACTGGGGAGCTGAACCCTTTCGGAGTCTCCTCCTCCATCACCACAGATGATTCCTTGCTCTGAGATCTGCGGCAGGGAACTCCACTGGAAAAATTATTCACGACAGAAATACTCCTCAGTGGCTGTCCACTCGCGTGGAGCTGGCCTGAGCAGGCAGGGGAAAACACCAGGAGGGATTTAGCCCTGCTCCAGCCGCGGCATGACACGAACCCCAGCGAGGCTGGACAGCCGCTGCCGCCGGCGGGGACACAACCTCCTCCAGACGGCTCCCGGCCGGAGTACGTGTCCAGCCACTGCCGGTATCGATTCCAGGACTGCACAAGGTACAAATTTGTTTCAGCAACAGTGATCTTGGCAGGCGAGGGAGGCAGCTCCAGCATGCTTTTTTATACATGCATATTTTGGACTCCCACCGAGAGTTATTAGTTATTAAAAAGCAATCAAACGAGGCTGGCTTTGGAGTACATTTGTTAGCCATATGATATCAATTAAGCCCCGGTCTCCTGACTGCAAGGAATTTACATTACCTCATACACAAGCAGAATTAAATTCCTTCTCTCCCTCTCCCCCTCTTTGAAGTTGGAAATGCCAAATATCTTCCACATTCCAGGGAAAATGCTGCAGTTATCCTGAAGATGTGGATGTCTTCGGTTTATAATTAATAGAGATACATAGCGAACGCTTTTCCTGGCGCACGCAGCAGCAGTGAAGGATTCGCTCGGCCCGACAGCGCTCAGTAACGGGGTTCTCAGTCCACCAACCAAAGCCGAGCGGCTGCCCAACAAGTCCCAGGAAGATTGAGATGTTATGTCGTTAACATGAGATGTTATGCCATTTGTTAATTAGCAGAAAGAGCGAGGACTTTAATTTCCTCACAAAGAGTGGCTTGCCACTAAAGGCAAATTTGCCTTTTCTTAATGCGTTGCAAAGCCTGACGCCACCAGCGCCGGCTCTCGCGCCGTGGGCCGAGGCAGCCTCTCTACCGTCGGTAGAGTTACGCATGGAAGGTGACCCCAGAGGGGCACCAGGGGCCAGAAACGGGACAATGAGCAGGCAAAACATAGCTGTCACTTCTACAACAAGCAATAAAATTAACACCATCTACTAGCTCTTAGAGAGCGATGAAATGGGGCGAAAGTCTCCACCCTCCCACATTGGAGAGTCCTTCGTGTCTCCAACACCATGCTGAACATCAAACTGGGAACCCTACCAGAAGGGTTAACGCTTGTACTGACAACAGGATGCAATGCTGTAATTTAAGTCTAAAATACAGAGAATATTTTTTGTCAGCTGGGTTGGCAGAGGTTTTGTATCTATGCAAAACACATAGGCACAACTGCTCCATCAGAGTGAAAAATCCCAATTGCTGTATCAATTGAAAAATAACACATTCCAGATTTCCATCTCTCTTCCCAATTAGTGAAAACACCTATTATCAATTGCAACAGGTGACAATTTTTTTCATAGCTATGTCAAGCACACCGATATTTTTATGAGCGAGAAGACTACCATAAAAAAAATTGCTATAAAGCGTTCCAGTACAAACCCGGCTATTCAATGCTATGCACCGCGGGTTTAGGAGCAGACTTGTTAAGCGCAGCTAAGGACTGTGGAACATTTTTGCAGTTATGCCAAGAAGCTGCACTCCACACACTCATCTGTGCATCTGACGTGCCCTGTGATGAGGTTTTATACAAATATATATTTTATATGTATTATTATATGTGCGTTATGCATATATATATATATTTACATAAAATGAATACTTGTTGGAAATTATTTAGCTTAGTGCTCTACAGTTCAGCTGAAGCATTTTCGTTGCTTTGTCCTATGTCTAAGACTTGAGATGATTTATTTGCAAGATAGTGCTCCATAGGACAATTCCTACAAACTTTTAGACAGGTTCACCACACCGTAGACAAGACTTACCAATGCATCCCATATTGATCACTTCCATCAGCTAGGACTGATGCTCAGGTATTGCTTTCAGGATTTGTGTCTCAGGTGTACCCAGGTACTTCAGGTCCAGTTCGAGGGTTGAGGTAATACAGCTTTGCTAAGGTTTCACACCACTGGATGAAAGCCAAAGTTGAGGCATTGGTTGAAAGGACCCAGTTGTTGAACAAAGCATGGAGCCCCGACAAAACAGAGGTCCATCTCGTCTTACCTTCTGCTGGAGGACCTTTGGTTTTAAAAAGTCTTTTCCATCATAACCCACAGGATGATGCTCACCCGCACCTGCTGCACATCATCTGCTGGGGAGCAGGTCACATCCTCTCAGAACTGAGCACAGACAAAGGCCCCATGATCTTGGCTGTAGTTGCTGGCGTGTTGAAAGCCGGCTTTCCAGATCACACCACCACAGAGGATAAAAGCCTCCCCATTTCCCACTTTTGGGGAATTTTCCCCAAAATTCCCATCACAGGGATTTTCAGGAGGGATCTTCTCTTGAAGCACAGAGGTGGTGTTCAAACAACCAGGTGCTACTAACATCCAGTGGTGCCCAAGGAAGGAGTGAAAAGCGCAATCCCGTTGCCGTGTGTCCCACAGTGGCCTCTGGGCCACACGATCAAAACGGAGAGCCCAGACCTCACACAAAACAATGAGCGTAGCGTATGGGGAAACGAACAGCACAACAACAGAACATCTATTTCTGGGGAGCTGGTTTGTCAGAGAGGGAAGGTCAGCTTAAGGGGAAGAAAAACCAGCGGGTGCGAGAGGACACGGCAGTTGTAGAGGCTGCTGGCACCTGGGTTTGAGCAAGGAAACTGAACAACCTCTGCAATCCTGGATGCAGAAAACTCAAGTGAGAAAACCATGGAGGAGTCAGCAGGCCAAGCAATGGTATCAACAGAAAGCAGCTTTCTGCAAAGGCACAGACATCTACCCCAGCTTCACTCGTTACGTTATCTCCATTTTAGGGTTTTCTGCCCCTGATGGAAACCTACTCAAGCCAGGTCTACTTTTACATTATGTTTTTGGCTGGTATTCAAGTATCCCCACCATCAACCCGGTCTCTCTTTCCCAGCCACATCCTGACCCCCTCATTTGTCACCTGCCTTGGTGGTTACAAACAGGGGCAGGGCCTACAGAGACAGCAGGAGCCTTCACACACAGCTCTCTGGCGTTCCTCGAGCGCTGTCACACCACGCACTCGCCAAACAGATGCGTGTCAACAGTTGGTTTGCCATTCACTGGCAACATAAAGCCCAGTTAAAGCTGCTCAAATTGCTGTACGTTTGCTGAACTTGGAGTGCTTGATGTTCTAAAGTCAATGTAAAAAAAACTTGAAGGACAAGAATATTTGTCACCAAGGGGAGGTTTTTAGGAATAATCCCCAGTCTCAGGAACCAGCATTGCCCCAAAACACCTTGCCCACCCATCTCCAGGTGCTTGTGGCCATATTTCTCCTACTGATGCTCATCGAGAATGAGAAACCATCAGGCTTTCAAACGCTCTGGATAATGTTAAATGTTTCTGCTGGTGCAGGTCCATAGCAGTCTCTCCTGCACCACAGCAGAGGACCTGCCCAGAAAGGAAGCACCACTCTAAGAGAAATATTGAGAGTTTTATTGCAACACAGATTGAGTGCTTGGTCCCCAATACAGACAGTACAGAACAGAACTTGGACACCTAGAGGAAGGAAATAAAAATCAGCCATGATGTGTTACGTTTTCAGTCTGGGGCAGATGCAAGCACACAGAATCATAGAATCACAGCAGGGTTTGGGTTGGAAGGGACCTTCAAAGCCCACCCAGTGCAAACCCCCTGCCAGGAGCAGGGACATCTCCAACCAGATCAGGTGGCAGAACGGGAAAGAATGGGGTGAACTTAAGCCGTTATCTCTGTATCAGAGCAAAGAATTGCACACAGGGGAGTGAACAGATTTTAAACAGCTTTAAAGATTGACTACTGATTTTGAAAGAGGTTGCGGAGCGTGTGCATAACCTATTAACTCAAGGCCACATGTTATCGCTGCATTCAATAGCTTAATAGGATTCGCATACAAATGAGGCATTTCCACAGCAAACGAGAACATCAGATGGTCCTGAATGAGGTCAATGGGTTTATAAAGATGCAAACACTCCTATTTCATGGCAGACTCATGGGACTGGAGAAGAAAGTCCTCCGGTGGGCAGGTGTTGCATTACGCAACCATCGTCTGTAGCCTGGAGCACAAACCACTTCCATGGACCTGACTGCGCAAAATGGACAACTGCTCTGCCTGGTACGGCAATTCCCAGTTACGGACGGGCTCATATTGCATTTCACTGTGTCTTCTTACATCTACAACTGAGAAAAAAATAGTATTTGCTGTCCTTGAAGTGCACACAAGAATTTTTGGCTGCTCACCCACATCAATTCAGAACTGCACAATTTGCCTTGGGCTTTCTACCGGTGTTATCCCGCCCTCGAGTGCTTCCAGACGGGAGTTCCTGATTCTCTGGAGCGAGCTCAGGGTGAAGCACAGCACATTGAGCCTTGAACAACTTAACAAGTTGCTACCAGCATCTCAACATTTCTAACAGCAATAATCTGCAGCCCAAACACTTTGGTATCACTTTGTCTCTCGTAATGTCCAAAATCCAGGGCCTTCAAGCCCTTCACACGCTTTTGGTGGGGCCCATGGGTTATGCCAACCACTGGCATCAGAAGTGGGACTAACCTAACTAAACCCTTCTTCTGACCTTCTTAACAACCGTCCTTTGATAGTAGCACTGCCACCAGCCCATCTGAAGATGTTTTGGGAAGGAAGCAGGGATGGAAACCTGTTCCTCTGCAGCCCTACCGGGACGTCTGATGGCAACCTCAGCCAGGGCTCAGCCCTCCATCGTCTCCTCTTTCTCACTGACAGCATCCAGCCTGCCCTCAGCACAATGGTGCAGCAGCGACAGGGAGGACTGCTGACCACCAACGGTCCCAAGGACAGCAGCGCTGGTGGGACAAGGGCAGAAACTGCTGGGACGTGCCTGGATACCAGGTTCACCACTCAGGGAAGGACCAAGCAAGATGAGAGTGGGAAGGGTAGAGGGAGGAGGGAAAGTAATATCTATTTTTGGACATTTAAAAAAAAAAATCACCAATGTTGGCTCGATTTGAGGTTTACAAGAGAGCAATTCTATTTCTAAAGCTTTGTCCCACTGGATCTAATCCAAGACCAGCTGAACACACTTGCCAATGGCTTCCACTTGGGCTTTCATGTAAGTCGATACTTTACGTAAGAACTCACAGTGTGAAATTATCCTATGGATCTTTGCAATAAGTACCTTTCACTAAAACGTTGAGCAAATAAGGCCTTATATTTTTAGGAGAATTTTAAATGTTTACTATAAAATTTTATTATGTATTAAACTTAATTACCCAAATTAAATTCTCAATTATTGTACCTGTGCATGCTGTTTTAGTTTTTGCTTCGCTAACGCCAGATGGTCTAGCTATTCATTTTTATTTTGAAATTTTGATTGCCTTTATTCAGTTATTTTGTGGTGGCGGTGAACTAACGATAGAACGCGGCCAAGCCTGAGGATTACTGACAGAGACCGCGCCGGCTACGTACTGCCAGTCGCGGCTGGCCACGCGCATTGGGGCTTTTTTTTTGAAGACAGGCTGAAGCGATCACACAAACGGGACTGAACCGTACTGTCTGCTAGGACCTAACATTGAATCAAAAGCAGATTTCCATTTCGGAGCCAAATCTTTCTTGAATCCAGGTTTTCAGAGATGAAAACATTACATCACCTTGGGGGGAAAGGGAAAGGATACAGTAAGAAATTTTAAGGCAAATAAGCCTTAGGGTTTGCCAGGCGTATGACTGCTAACGATTAATTTTATTTATGCATTTATGGAACATCTTTTACATTTGTATACCAAGCGCAATAGCCTCCTCCCCCCACGCCCTGAGCCTCTGCCGTGTTAAATTACTGAAATAGGAAGTTACATTCTTCATCTTTCGGTTTGAAAACGGAATTCTCTGTTTCTCTAAGCGCTGCAACAGGCCTATATTTTCTGGTAGGCTTCATGATGAGCTCTGCTAGCCGTACAAATAACACAAACATAATTCATCGCAAAGATATGCCCCTTTCAGAGACCACTTCATCTGTTCTTTGTAGGAGCAAGGAGCTGAAAAATCCAGGCATGAAATCATGTTTTCCAGCGATGCTTTTTGCTGTATTTATGGTCTCTTTGGTAAAATCAAAGGAATGCACTTGTGTGTAATGGGGCATAGTTGGAATGGCACAGTAACCATCATGCCATAAAATTTAGCGTTGGGTTGCTTGATTACAAAAGCATGTCCTCGCTCCAGCCTTTGCAGAAGGCAGCTCTTTAAATCACCAGGAGTTTACGATTGGAGTCACTCAAGAACTGAAATTGCATGTGATGGCAAAATGGTAGAAGGTATTAAGCCTGGGCTGCTGATTTTGGAGCAATTTCTAGAAGTCAGAGAGCGTGTTGATGAAATGATGGGATGTAGAACAGGCAGCACTCATTAAACTCATTTTCTGTTGGTTGCATCAAGAGATTTTCTGTCTTGGCACTTCACAGTGGGACTCCTTGAATTTCGAACCAGGTACCAACAAAAGAGAATGGGGTAATGAGATTAACTTTGCACTTTTGCTGGTTTGCTCCTGAGATATGCCCTCTGCTAGCGCACATTCATTTATTACCGTGTTGGACAAAACCTTGCAAGCCCTACTTGGTTTAAAGATGTTGGACAACCTCTGAGCAACCTGATCTGGTTGGAGATGTCCCTGCTCCTGGCAGGGGGGTTGGACAGGGTGGGCTTTGAAGGTCCCTTCCCACCTAAACCCTTCTGTGATTCTATGATTCTGTCTACACGATGTGACAGTCCCGTGTAAAATTTCAAGCAGGTAACGACATGCTAACGCAATGATCACCCTCCTTTTCCTTCTAGGTGATGTCACACAGTATGGCAGCCCAGAAACAACCGGGCAGACGAGGGACTGGGGTTTACACCATCGGGAACCTCACACTGCCGAGGGGCATCAATGGCAGGAGGTGGAGCTCCGCTGTGACCACCTGGCTCCCCGGGGTAGGCGCCAGGGAAGCTTTTCCACAGGTCTCCTGCCTATTTTTTACGATCACGTTTATCTGTAGCGTGGCTGTTTTGACGGCAGAGCCACCTCCAACTGCATCATCTCTGGCAGGCGGACAGGGAGCTGGAGTCACCCAGCGTGTCCCTCCCCACCAGGAGCAGGCAGAGAAAGACACGATGAGATGACACCTCATCATGCACCATGAGTTACGATAACTGCATTGTTGTAATAAACCACACGGGCTTTTTTCTTTTCTTTTTCATCCTTCTCCACAGAAACACACAAACCACGTAAGCTGTCAAGGATGCTCAGGATGACAGATATTGTGGCTCAATAAAACTCAATAAAAGCAGGTTTAATAACATGCTTTTGCTGTTTTTCCAAATTACAAACACTAAATAGCCCTAAATCTTTTTCTCAAGGTAATTCCCAGATTTCCAAAGAACAGTTGAGACAAGACGCCTCCACCTGAACATTACACACTGAAAACACACTCAATATATCGTGTTGTATCAGAAATATGTAAGAAAAATGTTGTGACTTTCACCACAGAGCGAGTGTTTAGCCATTGTCTCCTCAGGGCGACGTCCCGGAAGGCAGGTCTCCTGTTGAAGCATTGGTTACCTCTGGTGCAGAACCTGTCCTCCGTCGTTCCTCAAAGCAACTCACCTGGTTTCAGCTCTTGTTTCTCTTATTTTAATTAAATCTTGGTGCATGCCAGTTCAGACCACTTTGATTTCCACCTGCATGAAAGACACATGCATTTGGCACAACTTAATCTACAAGATTGGAGTTATTTCTCTGTTTTACCCACATAACTCTGCTGCACTGACAACAGTTACTTCTCTCTCCGGCTAAGATGCATTCAGCTGCTCATCTAAAGCACACAAATTATCTCATAGCTGAGTTATGCTGCTGACACAGGGTCAGGAAATATGCGCCAACAAAACAGAATCCCCAGCGCTCCAGCAGACAACAGCGGACCTCATATTTCACTATAACTTAGCAATTAAGTCGGAAGAAATACCTCGGGAGAGGAGCCGTTCTCCAGGATTTCAAGCAGAACAAACCGCCGCTGATGAATTAGCTGAGACCCGCTGCAGCGCGCAGGCAAGATATGAACCCTGCTGAAACTTCTGCTCTTAATGTTTCTAATGGCATAACTTAGGATTTCTGTAAGTAAGGCACAGGGAACGCGGCGGCGTGCTGCACAAGCCCCCCGTGCTGGCGTAGGAAAGCTCAGGGCGTTCAGCGTGGCTTCATCCTGCGAAGCCTTGCCGGCGCCCTGGCCTGTGGCTGGGCCAGGCTCCCCGCCGGCAGCGACGCTGTCCTGGCCCCACGCGCCTTCCCACGTGCCCACCGGCAGCTGCCGTGCCAGAGACGCCGGCGCCAACGGGGGCCACCGGCCCTGCCCCGGGCCGCCACCCTGAGACGTTGCCCACAGTACAAGCGTGGCTCCAATACCGCGTGCGCACCAGTGAAGATCTGTAACGAGTCAATTAGTAAACACTAGGCAATTATCACTGGTCCTGCCAACAGCTGGAAGGAGACTGCGGCCTGTCCCCCTCCGCTCAGCACTGGCTGACGCGTTACCGTACGAACATTTCCACAACACTGGCAGGAAGAGATGTATTTTTCTGACAGGTCACACAAACTTAATCAGCGCACGCTACCTGCAGAAGACACTGCGGTGCGCAGGGAGCCGAGCAGGGTTCATGAGAAGTGACAGCCGCCTCCCCCCGGGGAAGCCAAGGACAGGCAGAGCGGGACGGCGGCCGAGCCGTGGGCGCGGGGGTTACTCGGCTCCTCTCGCAGTAGGCCTGGCTCAGCTCGTCCCGGGCCGTTCCTGAGCTACCGGATAGCACTACGGATCAGAAACAGGGACGGGAGAGGCAAACGCCTTTTCTTTGTGTGGCCAAAAAGCAAAAAGAAATCCACATGGAAACCCCAGAGAGAATCGGGTCCCAAACCATTTAGGAGAGCCTGGGACGCGAAGCACGGCCGATCAGTCAAGAGCAGTTTCAGATTTCACCTGCTTCTGCATTGGAATAGGCCTGACATCTTTTATGGATATAAAAATATCCCACAGTTGACTACATCAACGCTCAACCTCGTTTTTTCCTTTCTAGAGGAGTTTCCTTTGAAGTTCCTCTGTGTATTTCATTATTGTCTTGGGATCTGGAAAAGCTGTTGTTACTTGAAACCACCAGATCTGGAATCCATTAAAGATGAGACCGAGCCAGGGAGCACCGGCACAGTACTAAGCACTCAGCCACAACAATTTAACCCAACTGTGCCAGAAACCCTTGATTAATTATATCCTCAGTAATTATGTCTACAACTATTTCTACTATCTCTAAATGAGAGGTAACTAATGTGAGATAGCAATAACTTACTTTTTCACAGACACATGACCCATTCCAACTTTGAAAAATTACTTGCTTTCCAAGGATGAAACCCACTCCTGTCCATCGTTCTCTAAAAATCTATACTCCCCACAGGAAAACATGCCAGCCATTATTCATAGGATTGTAACGTGTCCTGCCTTTCCAAGAGCAACACAATTTACAGGAAAATAACAGAGAACGTAAGGTAAAACGCAAATCAAAGCGTAACAGATAAGAGTTACCTAGTACTGTTTTCCCACTCTGATGGTGGAAGTGGGAAAGGAGAGAGGTGCTCCAGTGTGCACAGTAAAGCCCATGAAGGGACGCGTGGATTCTGTACCGTGCGACACGCACGGTGATTGAAAGGCGCTCCTTTGCCATCAGAGCTGGGCTCCTTCCAACAGCATGTTTTCAACAAGTGTTTTCATCCTGCCCACGTCAGCGCACGAACGAACACCACCGCATGAATATACACGCGTTTTTCTCCTGATATTAACAGCATTTTCACATCCACCTGCCACCACAGACGTTAAAAAACCCAAAACAAGCGGTAGGATTATTTTCAAATGCACTGCCAGGGCCTGCTCAAGAGACAGAGATTGTTACTCCAAGTATTTTTAATGCTTCCTCCGTTGTACATCAGAAATGTACTTTCTCACTTCCAGATTTTCTGCAAGGAGCTTGCCGTGCCCTTCCACCCCCCGCGCAGCGTTAACCCCACGGCGTGTCCATCACGCCTCTGCTTCCAACAGATTTCACCCCCCTTTTCAGGGAAGGTACCGCAGAAGACAGGATAGCATCTCTCCAAACATACAGCTATTTTCAATAAATCCTTTTATCTGCTTTAACAGCCCCTGATCAAAATGAATTACAATCCTAATGGAAGAAATTGTCCTGGCATTTAAATGAATTACTGCCATACAAGAGAGGTCTTCCCAAACGTCAAGCTTCGCCTGTGCAACTTTTAAAAAACACCCTGCATCTGTTTAAAATTACATCAGAAAAAAAAAAAAGATGTAATGGATGGCCCCACTTTCACAACAGGATATATTCTCTTACTGTAAACTCTGGGCAGAGCGAGCGCTCTGGTCAATGGGATAACAACCACACATTTAAGCTATCACTTCCCAATTATACACAAATCAGTAATTCTCTGCCACGGGGAAAAACAAGCCCAGGAGTACATCATTCCTACAGCAGCTAATTGGGCATGGAGCGGGCCCGCTCTGCTGGGAAATGGTACGTCATGCAGACAGGAGATCAAATTTGGCGGGTAGATAGACAAGATAATTTGCTTCCCACTAAAGAAAAAGGACTTTTTAAGAAGTAAACAATTGATCTCAACACTGCCATGCAAGGTTACCTTCACACACACCTCCCGCTAATGCAGCAATGCAAAAATTAAATTAATGCAAACATTAAATGCAACATTGGCAACATCCAACTGCTTTTGCCTGTACAAATGAAGCCACTTGCTGCTGGAAAGTTAGGGAGTGGGACCAGCTGCAGATGTTTTTTTTTGTTTGGTTGTCTTTTGGGTGTTTGTTTTTTTTTTTTAAACAAAACATTAAGCTGTTCTTAGGGGCCCCTGAGCTTAAAACGTGAAAGAAATTACTCTCTGCTTTTCTCCTTCCCCACAGACAAAAAATCCCATCGACACCTAAGCAATTCTGGAGCAACCCGTGCTCGCCAGTGTGGTGCTCTCAGCTCCACAGAAGAGTTGGTATGAAGAGAAGATATTTAGACTTCAGAGCTTGAAAAGCGAGCAAACTTATAGAACAGCACTTTCTTTTTTCTTCAGGTATTTAGAAAAAAAAAAATATGAAAATCACCTTGACAAAACCCCGGTGATGCTGGATGTTGATTTTGAGGTGTAACGACCTAAGTGCTCTCTACTTCTGCAATTCTAATAACGCACTTCCATCCTTTTCTTCTCTCCCCTACAAACAGAAGAGGGAAAGAAATCCCTGACGTGTTTTCCTGGATGATGCTGAAGGAACTCGTCAACCCACAGCGGGATGCAGTGAGATCCAAAACTGGGCTCTTTGTAGTTAAAAAGGAAAGTCTTCAGCCAACTGGAAGTGACTTCTGATGGAAACATTATGATTTTTCTTTTCCAAGAGATGAAATGAAGGAAAAGTTTAACTTGATGTTTCATTCTGGTATCTATTGGCAACTGATTGTCAGCGATAACTGATACGCTCGCAATTTAGGACTAAAAGCTTTTCTCCTTCATGCAAATGGCATCACACATTTGGTATTGATAACACAGAGGGATCTGGCCTGAATTTCAAATTATCTAAGGATCCAAACTCATGATACTGATTATTTTTCAAATCTCATGTTTTCTAAGAGAAACTGGAGTTGACATTCCCTCATGTTCCCTTGCATGTTTGAACCCTTAGAAAATCGCTGGTTCGCATTTCAAAGGGTCTGATTTTCTAATCACAAGGACTAGAATTTTCTCCTTTTTATCCTTCAAAATTCTCTGTGGTGCTGCTCATGTCAACGCATGGCACCACGTCCTGACGCAGAGCCTCCCTGCCGACAACGACGTGCAGATGAAACAGCTTAAAAATCGCGCTCCCAGGTTATTCCTCTTCTCGGTAACGACTCCGGCGGGGAGCAACGGCAGAGCCCAGATGCTGCCGGTCACAGATGTGGCAAGGAAGGGAAGCAGCCGGACACCACTCCAAGCACGCTGGAGCCAGCTGTCCCGGGCTGGTACCTCCCCTCTCGCTGTCCCGCTCTCAACAGCCCTCGGTTAAGGGCTGGGACTCCAGCTGTCAGCAGGGACATCCAGCTTCGAGGATGAAAAAGGGGATTTCACACAGCAGCTTTGGTGGCAGAGCATCCAAACAGGTGAAGAAACTAACACTTGATTACAGCTCTGAGCAAAAGAAAATAATTTGTCAAAAGCTGAAGGAAGTTTTGCCTAATTTTGCCTTGGTCAGAAAGACCAATACGTACATGGCAGCACTCAGATTTCATGACCCTCCACTTCCAAATGAGAGTTGTGGGAAGAAAAACCAAATCCAACAATTCAGAGAGAAACAGTTGGGGTGGTTTATTCCCCATCCCATCATCTAACGCCACACTGAGCCACGCCGTGATTTCTGTGAGCAGGGCGAGATCCTGCTCCCTCTCAGCAGAGCTCATTCAACTGGCCAGGTGTTGAGGGGGAGATCTCTGCCACCTCCTGCAAAGCAGAAATTATAAAGCATATTCACATACAGCAAAGTTGAAACAAGGAAAAAAAAAATCACACAGCAATAATTCACCTAAATATTTAAAAGAAAATACTTCAAACATGTTAAAGGTAATCCTCATGGAGACTGAAGCAATACTGAATGGAAATAAATTAACATTTTCGTTCCACTAAACGAAATGAACACAGAACCACACACATAAAACAAAACCACAGAGTTTGCCTTGGAAAGACAGCTTAAAACTCCGAAGCTTGAACTCAAAACATTTTTTTTATTAAAGTATGAATGCATTTACGCTGGAGAACAGTTTACATACATTGCAAAGCAAGAAGCACATGTTCCAGAGGTGTGGGCCCTCCTCAATACGTTCCATGCCCATCTACATGCTTCAGCACGGGACTCCCACGAACACTCTCACACGGCCACAGAGACCCACAGACGCGGACACCCAGCTATCCGCTTCCATCAGCTTTCTTTTACGGCTTCTGCAAGGTGCCCGAGTGCCCCTAACGCGACCGTAATGATGACCAAAATTGTATAAAGGAGCAGCGTTGCTTGCAAACTATTGATCTGCTCTCAGCCTTAAAAAATATCAAGGGAAACAAGTTTTTCCTTTTATCCGAGTTTTATTAAACATCTGCGTGTAAGAAAGGCATGACTCCGCGTATCTGGGAACAAGGAAAGACAGGGGAATCCTAACGCGAGCTTCTCAAGCAGAACAGACGCTCAAACCTGACTCCCAGGGGCCCGATTCCTTTCATCTTTACAGCAACGCAGCCCCGGCTACGCGACGAGGCGTCGCCAGCGCCATCCCGCCGGGGCCACCTGACCAGCGATGCCGAGACCGGTACCGTCGGGTTGAGGCTACCGTGCTCCTACCACTTCAGACCTGAGGTTGACGAGAAGTCACCGTTCAAACACTGACAGACCCAAGCGTCCCTCAGCTCTTAGCAGGCGGCCCCCCGCCGCCACGCTGGAATACGCACCAGCCCGTGGCGCTGGCTCGCTGGACCCCTAGCCATCGCGGAGCGTTTTTGCCCACTTCTTTTTGGTATCCTGCAGTTTATAGTCTGAAACTGCAACTACTGGTGCTGGGTGAAAAGACTTGGCAGCAGGTATATTAAGAAAACAGGTACAATGAATAAAATAAAGGATAGCATATGATATAATGTGTACATACAAGCATCTTCTCCCGTTTTTTAATCTGTGAAATGTGAATTAACTGCAGAATGCCAGGCCATTAGTCTAAAAGGCTATTACGGTTCTTTCAGGTCAAAGGATTTTTGTGATGCATCATGGAAAAAGATTCTTCAGGAACCATGAGGGCTTTCCAGGTCTACCTGCTCCTGTGCATCAGCATCAGCCCCCAGCTAGGAATGCCAGAGGAGCAAGCAATAAAACTGCCTGACCAGTCTTGTGAGACAAATGCGAATGAATCTATGTCATGGTACGTGCCTGAACTAAAGAGATGAGGAAGGGACGGTGATGGGTGGGTGAAAAAGATGGGGGAGGGAGCTTTTCTCTCACTTTTACAACAGCAGCAGTATTCAATGGAACGTAATTACTTTAATGACGCATATCTGTAGGTACTGAATTGCTCTTTTGATTTAAAAAGCTGGTCAGACAAGTGTTTGGCAGTCCTTTCATTCCCTAATTTCAATTGTCGCTTATTCATCTATCAGCTCTCATTCCCTAGGCCGTTTCTGCCTTTGCTGAACCGTGAACGAGTTCAGTCAGCCATCGTCAGATTCAAATTCATGAGACACTTCCTCTGACGAGCTGTTCCTGTGGATCCGGCCGTCGCTTTTCATGCTGTGAAAAGTCTTCTTAAAGGCCTCCATCATGGCGTGGGCCAGCTTCTTGGCCTCCAGCTTGCTCTCGCACTCGACGGCGTGGCAGTCCATCTGGTAGGACAAGTCATCGTTGATCTCCCTATAGACCCAGGCAAAGATGTTTGGGCTGACGTCGTGGTCAGCAGTGCAGTAGGCTATGCGTGCTACCTGAAAGGTATCCATGTGGACTGTCGCCTCGCCTTTGAGGTCCAGGTGATGCAGCCAGACTTGGAAAGGGCGGATTTCCAGGAGGGCATTAGCTGGGTAGATATCCTCCCTGGCGAGCGTGTGCTTCTTCCATAACTCGATGACTGGTTTCTCTGTGCAGCCTGACAAGAATTGCATCCCCGTTGTGGAAACCTTACCCAAGTACGTAACCTGCAAAGAAGAGCAAACACAGGTGAAACACAGAGAGATGGCTTTCTGCCATCCCAGGGAACGGAACTTTGCCTGGAAAAGAAAAGAATCCACCCCCCCGCCTCCCCAAACTCCCCAGTTTCCCCATCACCTTCAGTAAAAACGTTTTCAGACTGCTTTCCAGAGATTTGCTTTTTCAGCAAACAAAGCTTTGGGCCCAGCTCCAGAGCCCATGCCTGCTCCTCTCAGCTCGCGGAAGCGCCAGCGGAGCAGGCCCCGGAGCGCCGTGATGCTCACCACCTTCTCGTTTATTCGGACAACTTATTTGTATCGTGTTTCAGACGTTAATAGTAGGGAGACGGAGACGTTCTCCTTTTGATAACACAAGACCGCGGGGGGTCAGAAAAGCATGATCACGGCAGAGGTGATCTGTTTGAATGTTTTAAACTGTTTGAATGATTTTTTTCCAAAATGATCCTGGTTTTCCACCACTTCTGCTGTTTCTACTCCAGTATTAAGCCAGGAATAGCTCAAAGCTGTTCAAAGCTCAGTCCTTGAGAAAGGCTGAGGCATTTATTACCTCAAGTTAAGAAAATACGCTGTTTAAAAAATCCAGTCATAAATCTACCTTAGTTTAATCAGGTCACCTCTCTGCTTTTCTGTCTAGCTCTTTTGAGCAAATATCCTGTTATTCAGTCTGCACAGGAAAGCGAGGAGTCTTTAGTGCCCTGACTGCATTTGCTCACTAAAAATCAAATTTTGAGAGGTCCATCTCAAAATTCTGCGCTAAATCTGTGCAGAAACATTCCCCGAAATCTGTGCAGCTGCTAAAGAGGCTTTCTTCCACCTACAGCTGGATGGGAGATTATTTTATCCGGGAAAAGGGATTTTCTCTAGGAAAGACAGATCAACGCCACATAAATACAATTAGGCGGATTATTCTATTTATTGCTGCTGTCAGAACAGTGCATTTAAGAGCAGCTCTAGGAAAGGAAAATTGCTTCTAATTTGCCTCTCGCAGCAGTAACTGCCTGAGACAGGATCTTGTGCCTCTTGCGTGACGTCTTAGAGCCTCATGTGCATTTTACTCAAGGCATTAGTGAAAAAAAAAGTAATATCGCATGCACTTTCCACACTAATTTCTTCAAAATTCTGTATTAAACACACAGTACCAGCTATTTTTATTTTCTATACGCTTTAAGAAATGCAAAGAAAAAAAAAAAGGGATTTCCACATTTAAACATGTTAAAAAATCATACCCACAGGGAATTCAGGGTTTGTATGCCATGCAAACAAAATTTTCCACAAGAAAAATATTTTGCTGAAAGCTTCATAGGTTTTGTTAAACTCAGAGACCTAAATTAAACCATAATTAAGGAAAAAGCTTACAAAATATTATTGGAAGTCCGTGTGGCTTTATCACGCCTGCCAAAAAAGCAATTTCATAGCACTGACATTTCAAAGTGGGAAGTCTTATTCTTTGCCTATAAATATTCATGCTTTGCCCTGGGAATATGTTAAATCTTATAAAGCTTTATATGTTTTGGAACAGTGGGAAACACAACAGCTAGAACAGTTAACAAGGCAAGACCTACCAGTGTTTTGCTTTATTTTATTTTATTAGCCATGAGAGTTGAGTTCCCTAAAGCACTGGAAAACAACTCCAAAGAAAACCTCGGAGCGCGCAACGCCGACTCAGCACGTCCAAATGGCACACATCAGCCCAACCAGGAACGTGTCCACGACGCACCGGCGGGTATTTCGGCCTACATCCACAGCCACGTTACCCTGAAAGGCCCAAGATCGGCCTGCAAATTTGCACGTTGGATGTATTTTTGTGCGGCCGTCTGCTGTTTAGAGAAGAGCAGCATCACTTGGAGTGCGCAGAAACAAGCACCTCTCCTTAGGGCACAACAGCAAACGCAGGGAATTGTTTCACGACGGGCTTGGCTGCGAGAGGAAGGTGTTGAAAGCACGGGAGTTCAACGGCGTGAGGAATGGGAGAGGACGGAAAGGCAAAGGCAGCTACGTCCCACCTGGGAAGCATTACTACGGGGCTTCCCAGGCCGTTAGCGCTGCTGATCTTGGCACCGCAAATTCACTGCCAGCGCACAGATGATTCCCAAGTGCTGCTCGGGACATCTCAGTGGCTGAGGAGCGAGACCGGAGTGGGTTCACACACGGGAGTGTGAATTGAGTTTAATGTTCTCTCTGTTCTTTCCCTGCTCCTTACTGCAACCCCTTGTTGGCCATCAATCCACGCGTGGGCTGCCTAGTGTGACGTTCCAAAAAAATAATATATTTTCCTACAAATAAAGTATTTGAACCTCATGAAGAAAAGCAGTGAATTACTCTAAACACAGCCAAGGCAAAAGTAACTACTAAGGAGGATGGGATGATGGCTCGTTTACCAAAATAGGACGCAATGGTCTGATTCACTGTCCCAGTTCTGTCACAGTATAACTGTGTAGGAACCTTTGGAAAGTTGCTTCCTTCAACACCACTTTGCATCCCCATTATATAAATTTCATTTTCCTTTGAGGACACATTCATAAATATTTATAAGGTTAGACATCACAACACGGAGTTCACAGAAGAGAACAAGCAAAAACCTCTGGTCTCTGTGTCTTACATAAAAACATCGACACCCACCAACCTTACTTTTTGTTTCTTTTTAAACAAATGATCATTTTTTCCTAGTAGAGACACAAGCATTTCACAAGAGGAGCATTACAGAAGCTCTCAGTGAAGACAGATCGCTTCGTGGTTCCCTGCTCAATACGGAACCGGGACAGAGGGGCTGGCAAGACACCTCAAATATTTGACACAAAAAAAAAAAGCATCCTGTCCAGAACAAATTTTTCTTCATGATTAAATATCATCTACATATTAGCCATTATATATTAATCCATCTGGAGCAGGCCAATTTATAACTTAGACATTAACATTTGCATAATGGCAGGGACGGTACCGGTACGAACTAAAACCAAGAAAAGATGGATGTATAGGGCGCTTCTCCCTCCGCTCTCACAGGCTACTCCACACGAAACGCTCCTGCATTTTGGCTCCTACCTCATCACGTCCCCCAGCACACCCACCTTTATTTCCACGCCCTGAAACCACTGATCACGCACACCAGTAGAGTAAAGCTATCACAGTAGAACTGTCTTCCTTTCTGATTTCCAACTTTGCCAACCAAAGATCAAAGAACAGATTATTTCTTCCATTATCAGATGGAGAAAAAAATTATTTTGAGGCAAAAATTCCCACTGGTGGTCTTCTCCATTCAAATCGATGGTGTCTCATCAGTGAAGAGAACTAACCACACAGCCTTACTAACTAGAGGGTGATCACCAACAAGGACTGGCGATAGCCACCGCTCAGGCTGAAAGCCGCACCTGTGACAACCCAGCTCTGACCCCCAGCCAAGGTCCACCAGGACTGAATAACGCTTTTCCTTCCTCCAAAACACTGGGCAGAGGTCACCTGGCAGCAAACAGCAGGTCAGGAAGACAAGCAATTTGCACCAGTATGGCATGTCCTCTAGCAAGTGTCACCCTATAGACACCAAGGTTGGTAGCCGTGTTCCCTCCCCGCTAGCCTCAGCACAAGGCAGAGTAGCCGCAAGTTGGTTGTAACATGTAAATGATGATCAAGCTGTTGCAGCCTTGACTTGTTTTGGACATTGTACGTTACGTGGGAAAAGGAATGGAAAAGCCAGCTCAGTGCCGCTGTGTGAGCCTTCAGCAATAAAGGCATTTCATATCGTATCTTCTTCCACGGGTAGGAATAAATTTCTTGATGGCATTTTCAGTCCTTTGGTTTCTGTGTTCCATCTTTCCCATGGAGTTCTGGAAGATACAACTCACAATAACTTCTTGCACATGTTAAAAATTATCTGCTTTCTGGAAAGCCTTTCTATGGCAAACCGGCATTTTCCATCCAAGCCTTCACTCCCTGGCAAGCCATTGTCACCCAACACGACATAAAATACGCTTGTGGTTTCAGCGCTTCTGTGCTTGCAAACATTCAAACCTTTAGCCAAAGCCAAGATGCTCTGAAGAGCTCCTTATTTCACCCTAGAGACTTGCCAACACCGGTGTCGGTGTCTGACAAAGTTGTCCTCAACAGAAAAACACTGCGCCTTTGCCCTTTCGCAACACCGCTACAGCCATCTCATGCGTAGAGATGTCTCCTGCCAAGGGACATGAAGATTCATCTTCCATGCACTGTCCTGGATACACAAAAACATCTGAGTATTCTGACATTCTGGTTTTCAGCCCCTTCAGTCCGGCAATGTACAGTGAAAATATCTTTTAACGACCAGGCTCAAGAGCTTACCAACTTTGAAAAGAGCAGTACAGCAGCTGCCATAGACATTTCACTTCTAGCGCAAGGTGATTTGTCAGAAGTAATCAGAAGGTTTTACTTTCTATACTCAATTCTTTTCTTTATCGCTGACCTCACATTGTTTATCGTTTATTGTTTATGCCGTTAAGAAGGACATGGACCAGTTGGAGAGGGCCCAGAGGAGGCCACGCAGATGCTGAGAGGGCTGGAGCAGCTCTGCTGTGAGGCCAGGCTGGGAGAGCTGGGGCTGTTCAGCCTGGAGAAGAGGAGGCTCCGGGGAGAGCTGAGAGCGGCTCCCAGTGCCCAAAGGGGGCTGCAGGGAAGGTGGGGAGAGACTCTGCAGCAGGGCCTGCGGTGACAGGACGAGGGGTGATGGTGTTAAAATGGAGGGAGGCAGATTTAGATTAGATATTAGGAAAAAAAATTTTTCCACTGAGGGTGGTGGAGCCCTGTCCCAGGTTGCCCAGCGAGGCGGTGGATGCCCCATCCCTGGAAACATTCCAGGCCAGGTTGGCCAGGGCTCTGAGCAACCTGATCTGGTTGGAGATGTCCCTGCTCCTGGCAGGGGGGTTGGACTGGGTGGCCTTTGAAGGTCCCTTCCCACCCAAACCCTGCTGTGATTCTATGATTTGCAGCTCATATAAGATAAAGAACAACTTAGCTCCTACATGTGTCAATTTAGCTCCAGACCTGACTCCCCTACAGACGTACGTCCATACCGCTTCTACCTCATGAGCCTCAGCTGGGCACCTGAAGTCAGGCCGCCTGATTTCTTTTTCTTCCTCTGTTCCCTATCCCCAGTCCACAGACCATCCACACTCCAAGAAAGCAGAGCCAAGTTGTAAAGAGGCGTAATTATTACATTACAGGAGGGCAGATGCTCTCTTGGCACAGGAGTTTGGCGTGGGAACGTGTATGCACGCAGGACTCTGGGCTCTCTCCCTAGGCCGTGATCAAAGTACCATATGGAAACCTAACTACTTAGTTATTTCTTTAATATACGTATTTCCTCCACACCAGCCAATGAAAGTCTTTGTCAAAAGTAATAAAGAAAACTAAAAAATTAAAACACATAGAGCATGGAACTTGAGCCAGCAGTATTTACTGCCATAGTTGCATCACCAGAGCATGTCCTAGATGATCCTCAGTCTTATGCAAACCTGAGGAATAGCGTGTCTCTTTTGTCGATCTGTGTTTTACAATAAACATTCCTCTAGCCTCAAACCTGCTCTGGTTCCAACGGGTCACATTTGATCCGAGACAGTAAGATAAGCCTCACTTAAAGGCGAGGCAAGCAGAGGTAATGAGACATTTTCTTCCTGAAATCTGAAGAACTTCTCCTGCGGCAACTTCAGGGCATGCGGTAATGAAAAATAACGATGGGAAGGGTCTGTGTCAGGACGCACGGGTACAGATCTTCCAGTCAGCAAAGTAAACCGTCGTCTCGTCCCGGCCAAGAAAGCACCAGCCTACAGATCGGGTAAACTTGCAAAAGTATTTACAAGGAATACAGAGGAGACTTAAGAACGGAGCAGCTAAAAGCAACTTTGCGAGGAAGCATGCACGTCTTGTTATGAGCAGTAACTGTATGACTGAGTTACTGAAGCGTGTCCAGAGAAGGGTAACGAGGCTGGTGAGGGGTCTGGAGCACCAGCCTGATGAGGAGAGGCTGAGGGAACTGGGGTTGTTTAGCCTGGACAAGAGGAAGCTGAGGGGAGACCTCATCGCTCTCTACAACTGCCTGAAAGGAGGGTGCAGGGAGGAGCACCTCCAGAAAAAGCTGGACGTGTGCGCACCTCTTCAGCAGTTGTGATAGGACACGAGGAAATGGCCTCAAGTTGCAGCAGGGGACGTTTAGGTTGGATATTAGGAAACACTTCTTCACGGAAAGAGTGGTCAGGCACTGGACCAGGCTTCCCAGGGCAGTGGTGGAGTCACCATCCCTGGTGGTGTTCAAAGAACGTGTAGATGTGGCACTGCAGGACACTGTTTAGTAGGCATGGTGGTGTTGAGTTGGCGGTTGGACTTGATGATCTTGGAGGTCTCTTCCAACCTTGAGATTCTATGATTCTGTAACACGGAAAAACACGCAGGTGCCATCTAGGTTAGCAATACAAAAGCAGACACGGGGCGAGAAAGCCCAAGCTTCATCCAGCCTGTGTGCAAGTATCATCGAGGCCAGGACAAAGCGCATTTGATCTCCACGTTGTTACCAGGTCTGTTAAACACTGCGAAAAGCTGCTATTCAGAAAAACCTGCACTCGGGTCCCCCTGCGCCCCAGCAGCTGGCCACACCACCGGGCACTGGGCCAGGCGAAGTCCAAAGCTGTCTGGATGCAGTGCCTCCAAAAAGGCATCAGGAGATTGCCCTAGGTATGGCGCTGGTGGATTCCAAACATCACCTTTTTCAGTTCAGAGACAAAAATCAATAAAAATATAGATGAGAAAAAGACTAAAGGGGCATGTTTCCTCATGGCCACTGCCCTGGAACACCTTCCCTTCACGTGGCACGCTGCTTTACCATCCCTGGCCACAAAGCCCGACGGAGGCTCTCCGAGAGAAGGCCGGTGTGGCCTGGCAGGACCCATCGGGACGTCTGCTGGTCCCTCGGGGCTGGGGGACGGCATGCAGCGTTTGGAATTCAGGCTGGACATTAGGAAATATTACTTCTCGGAAAGGGTAGTCAGGCACTGGAATGCACTGGCCAGGGAGGTGGTGGAGTCACCGACCACGGGGGTGTTCAAGAAACGTTTGGATGTTGTGTTGAGGGATATGATTTAGCTGAGAAGTATTGGTGATGGTTGGACTGGATGATCTTTTAGGTCTTTTCCAATCATGATAATTCTGTGATTCTGTGAATGCCAGCCAGAAGACAAGGAGGTCAGCCGAGAGCGTCACTGCGACGGCAGCGTCCACGAAGCCCAGTGGGCCTCCCGCTCTGGGCTCACCAGAGCACCGCACAGCTCTGAAACTGGATTGTTTTTTGTCCACAGCAGAGCTGGGATACAAGCGGGCAGCAGGCTGCCTGACAGCTCAGCCGGTCACAGCACATCTTTCATTTCACTAAAAGCAAATTTAGCTGTGGAGTCATTTGGACATTCGTAACTCCCAGCACAGCAGACGCGCTCCATGCCGGCCTGGGTGCCTGTCTCGCCGCACCACCGCGGCAGCTCCGCTCTCCTCGCCCTGGGGCACCATGGTGACTCTGCCTCAGGCTGGCGGCTTTGGGATTTGCAGCCAAGAACAGCTTTTTGGCTCCAGAAGAAAAACAAAAATATCCCAGACATTCCACCGGATCACTGAGCAAATACCATGAACTGCATTCAAGCAACGTTTGGTTAAGTCAGACCCAACAAAACAACTCAGTTCAGGAAAAAGCCTGCGCAGTTTCCCTCTGCCTGCTGCTGCTTCCTCACCCACGTCGCCCGCCATCCAGCCAAAGCCTTCGCAGCACAAACACGAGGGTCTTTGTGGGAAGCACTGGGCTCCTCAGCGCCCAGAAACACTCCGTAAATGCAGTAGCGTGGCTTACAGAGGCCTGTGAAGAACCGTTGTATTTTGGAGATGAAATTCCGAGGGAGAACAGACTGAGCTGAGCAACCGTTTAATGGAAAATAACCATCGACTCTGATGGCTGCCCTCCGGTTTACGAGGGAGGGAAAAAAAAGATCAGCAGTTAATGTTTGATTTATTCCGAGCACCTCCTGAAAAAGCTGGATGTGTCCGCACCTCTTCAGCACTTAAGTCAACAGCCAGCATCTGACTCCTTTCGTGGGAACAAAGCTGAACCCGAGTCTTAACACAATGCTAAAATTTCCCCTCAAAACCAAAAACAATAAACAAGCCAAGCTCACCCACGAAGGACCTCCCATTCCTCAGCCACCGAGCAGGACAAACACTCCAGGGACTGCGGACAACGGCTGTCGAGGGCAGGATGCATCTCTGGGATCTTATCCCCTCTCCGAGCGAGACACCCAAGAGGACACGGACATTCCAGAGGCCCTCTTCCTGGCCAACTGAAACCTCAGGCCTCCCACTGATGGTGTTTGGGGACCCTCTTTATAAACTACCCTGGGTCTTCAACTCCCGTTCCCAGTAGACCTAAGAGCACCTAACTTACATCCAGCGACCAGGGGTCTCTGACGAGTCGGCACGGTGGTTGACCAAGCCCAAACACAACCCCAGCAAGAGCCAGCTCTGCTCCCACAACCTCCCGTCAGCAACAAATGGATCGCCTCTTGCGTTTCATTTTCCGCTGGACGGGAAGCTGGTTTTATGGTTTGGCTTGCGGGAATGAGTCTGAAATGGAATCAAGTGGAACTGGCAAAGTGCAACGAGCTTGCAGTCGGAGACGCTTGGGTCCCGATGTGAGTGGAAGATTTACGCTGCACTATTGAAAACTCGCGAAATCAATTTAATTCTAGCAGTGATTTTAAAACGTTGCATTGCGAGACATAACGGAATGAACAAATACATCGATCATACACAACCTCAGCAGGGCTGCTGGACACCCTACCGTACAAGCTGATGATTACTTTTACTCCCAAGTATTTTCTTTATGTGGCTACTTAGATCACTTTCCTCCTTTGTCTCCTTTCATTGCCTTATGTATCTTGTATCTTCCTTCCTGTGTGCCCAGTTACCACCAGGTCGATATCGCTTCTTGGATAGGCCAGTCCATTTGCCATTGTCCTTCAGGAGTCTTCCCAAGGTACGGAGAGATGCGGAGGCAGCCAGGGAACTGAGATGAAACCCAACCCACATGGCGGTCACTGGTTGTAATTACTTGGCATTTCCTTCACGCAAAGTCCTTCCAAAACCTCTCTGCTGTCACCTCAAAGCCTCCACTTTGAGAATGTCCCTTCTGCCAGGAGCAAGTGGTGTAAGTTTGTATGATCATGATTTCCCCCATAAAGAGACATCTACCTTCATGTTTATGTTCAAATTACACACAAGCTTTTTTCCCTACGCACTATTTACATGAAGTTGAAACCAAGCATAGAAATCCAATTACGCAACTCATCATGTTTCAGAAAGCTTTCAGTCCTGGGCTCCTTACAGCTATTGTCTCATAGCAGAGGGAAGGAACCCACGGGCAGAGGTGAGGAGCAGGCTGTTCGCTTTTACTTTGTTCCCCTTCCTTTCCAACCCACAGAAAGCTCACTTTGGCACCAGCCCTACGAAAACATCTCCAGTTGTACTTAATGGAGCGTGCAAAGGGCGAGTGCGAGAACGGCTGCGTAACTTGGGCCACTGTTTCCACCGAGACATGCGCATTTTACGTACTCCCCAAGACTTGGGACACTGAAGTACTCCCAGAAAGTCATGCAGAGTGCACATTTTTCAGGATCTTTCATGGCCAAGAGATCTGTCCTCAAGGTTCCTTTCTTTGAGAATCCCCCATGAGATCCTTGTATTTGCCCTTTAGTTCTTCCTTTTAAAAGAAGATGCCAAGCAATAAAACTGAACAAAGCCCACGTTACCAAGACATTCAGTTCTGGAGACCAAGCATCCCAACTGCACTTGCTTCCTGGCAGAACTTGACAGCACCTGAAATGAAGAGTAAAAGGGAAGGGAGCCAGCTTCAGGGACCAGTGAAGACGACTACAGATTGGGTTTGTTTTCCAAGAGAAGTGTCAGGCCTACATTGCAGGAAGAACAGAAGAAAAATAACGACAACTAAACCATTTCAGTTCTCCCTCCCTCTGCGTGCCGTAAGACCAGTAACATTCAAAAAAAAGAGAAAATTACGAAACAAACCACAGACACAAGAGACTCCTAGAAATGGCAGCGCTTACTCCTTCTGCTGTCCTCCACGCGCTGCAGATGAAAGCCATTCCCTGAAGAGAGCGGGAGAACGCAGAAATATCCCCCCCATACACACATAACCATACCCCATCTGCAAAGTCTCCTACTGAGGCGCTCAGTCGCTAGTTTTACATCTCCTTCACGCATCACTATGTGAAATGAATTCCATGACTCAGCAAAACCCTTAGACATTTTTCCAGCTCCCACAAGTTTTAACATAGCCAGGAAAAGTCTTACTTGGAGGCTGGAGAAGAAGAAATACAGTGCCTACGCTGGGCTGGAGCTCTTATACTACAGCAATGAAAAACAGACCTCGCATATTTCAATTTAATAAAAAGCACTAAGCACATTATTAAAAAGAAAATATAGTTAAACAACCCTTTTTATTGCTAAATGAGCCCTGAGATAAATACCTCTGATTTATCATTTCGGTTTTTTTGTGTTATCAAACTCCGGATCAGGGCCGGAGCAACACAGCTCTGCGCACAGAGCCCGGCGTTGCTGCCACCAAGGTTTATGACACTGTACGACAATTTAACCAGAAATTTCCCACTCAGCAATGCAACAGTATATCAACAGAGTAAACAAAAGATTTTAAAAGAACAAATATGTCCCACAGAGGATAATGACGGAAGACAAAGGTGCCATACAGTTTCTAACTCATTTCCAAAGCCATGGTTCACAGTTCCTCCAAGGCCCTGTTTTCCGAGGGGATTCAGCCTGGGCCTTCAGTACAGTCACTTTCATAGAATCATAGAATGGTTTGGGTTGGAAGGGACCTTCAAAGGTCATCCAGTCCAAACCCCCTGCAAGGAGCAGGGACATCCCTGACTAGATCAGGTTGCTCAGAGCCTCATCCAGCCTGGCCTTGAACATTTCCAGGGATGGGGCATCCACCGCCTCGCTGGGCAACCTGGGCCAGTGCTCTACAACTCTCATTGTAAAAAATTTTTTCTAATATCTAATCTAAACCTCCCTCCTTCTAATTCAAACCCATTACCCCTTGTCCTATCACAACAGGCCCTACTGAACAGCCTGTCCCCATCCTTCCTGTAGGCCCCCTTGAGGTACTGGAAGACCGCTATCAGGTCTCCCCGGAGCCTCCTCTTCTCCAGGCTGAACAGCCCCAACTCTCTCAGCCTGTCCTCACAGCAGAGCTGCTCCAGCCCACTTATCATCTTTGTGGCCCTCCTCTGGACCCTCTCCAATTGGTCCATGTCCTTCTTATGTTGGGAACTCCAGAACTGGACACAGTACTCCAGGTGGGGTCTCACGAGGGCAGAGTAGAGGGGGAGAATCACCTCTCTCGACCTGCTGCCCACGCTCCTCTTGATGCAGCCCAGGATGCCGTTGGCCTTCTGGGCTGTGAGCGCACATTGCTGGCTCATGTTGAGCCTCTCATCCACCAGCACCCCCAAGTCCTTCTCCTCAGGGCTGCTCTCCATCCATTCTCCGCCCAGCCTGTATTTGTGCCTGGGATTGCCACGACCCAGATGCAGGACCTTGCACTTGGCCTGGTTGAACTTCATGAGGTTGGCGCAGGCCCACCTCTCCAGCCTGTCCAGGTCCCTCAGGATGGCATCCCTCCCTTCCAGCATGTCGACGGCACCACACAGCTTGGTGCCATCAGCGAACTTGCTGAGGGTGCGCTCTGTCCCACTGCCCATGTCGCCGACAAAGATGTTGAACAGGGCCGGGCCCAACACAGACCCCTGAGGGACGCCACTGGTGACCGGTCTCCACTTGGACATTGAGCCTTTGACCACCACTCTCTGAGTGCGGCCATCCAGCCAACTCCTTATCCACCGAGTGGTCCATCCATCGAACCCATGTCTCTCCAGTTTAGAGAGAAGGATGTCGTGCGGGACAGTGTCAAATGCCTTGCACAAGTCCAGGTAGATGATGTCCATTGCCCGTCCCTTGTCCACCGATGCTGTTACCCCGATGCTGTTTCCTTTTGGATAACGTCTTTCCAACCAGTACAGAAAGATCCAAAAGCGATCCTTAGCACCCCGTGACATGGGTATTCACACAGGCTACCTGAGCTCCGGAGAGGTTCGTCTCCTGGGAATTTCTCTGGGCAGTGAGGACGCAGAGGGGGCCTCCCTCCTTTTCCGGCTAATTTAATTACAGCATTACCTGCGTGCCTCTCAAAAAAAAAACCACCTGCTTCGCCTCCAAGCCATTCTCTTGGCACGTGTTGAAGCTCTAAGGCGATGAGCCAGGTCAAGACCCCATCACCCTTCGCACCAGTTGTACGGCAAACTCCTAGGAGCTCCCCTCATAGCCGCAGTTCTCCTCCCTGGTATTACAGAGGTCGTGGCTTTTACAAAGGGAAGAAAATTCATTTTCATAGTTTCCACTGGCCCTGAAGTTGACTTTGCAAAGACAAAATCTATAGTGAACAGCCCTGCTGTTGTTCTGTTTGATGCAGGACAAGCTGGTGCAAAGTTTAGGGACCGAAAGAAAACCTGAAGCTACAGTAAATACCTGCAGTTAAAAATACACTAATCAATAACATTATAGAAAGGCCCCAATCTTGCAGTTCTCAGCCAACTAGCCATCTGGATTTTTAAAATTGCTCCAATTTATATTTGCGGGGGATCTCCGCATTTGTATGAACGGTAAGAAAGAAAGGACAGAAAGATACAGTAGCAAACACAACTGCGGGATCACTACTGACGCAGAGCAACCGCTGGATCGGCAGAGCAGCACGTTCACCCATGGAGGGCCCACGGCATTGTTGAGCACAGGCCGTTCCGTAGCACAACGGGCTAACGAGGTCTTACCACCCCGAAGTTACCGTATTGCTGACTGTGACTGCGATATTCATCTGGTGAAAACCTCAGAAGTTCTTCAGACAAACCACTACTTGAACGTGTTCCGTTCGCACGGTGTTTCACAGCTCTGCAACGAGTAAATGCTTCGTCTTCGCCATTCATCATCACCCTACACTTACCATTTTCCACATAGCTATTAAAATTATTTAATAGAATAAGCAGATCTTTTTAAGAGCTTAATAGCTTTCGATCCTATCAAATTAAGAGTCCAACCAGCCCATAATGCTTTCTCCAGCACTTGCCAGTATCAGAGAGATAGGGAAGGATAAAGAAGCAAACTGACAAAGCGATGGCCAAGACTGGAATGAACTGCCCGCAGAGGAAGGGTCCTCTTCTCCAGACTGCAGGAACCAAACATTTCCAGGTGTTTCAGGAAAGCCCATGGGTTTAGAGTGCTTTCTCCCTTTGCTTCGAGACATTGGCAGAGAGATTTTCAAAAGAGCTCAGACAGCAACGCGCGTGGAGCATTTTAAGGAAAGCCGACCGCTCTTTCAGTATCTAGAAATTCGGTAAAAGGTATCAGTGTGTGCATTAACAAATGAGGAATTACTCATCTTTTCAAATTCTGCCGCTTTCCCCAGCTAGGCTGAAGTGAAGTCAAAGCGTTCCCGTTCCTAGGGAGCCTGCGACGATGCCGGCGTGAGCCACAGATGTACTTTCCCTCAGGATTAGAGCCCTGGCTAAGTCGCGCCTAACCGTCCGGTTTCCTACCAGAGCTGTCATTATTTTGGTTAAATACTGTAAAACGGAAAATAACATATAGTTTAGGTTTAGTTACGCATGAGCTTAAATATGACAGCACAAGAGGGAGAAAAAAAAATGTTTTGGGTAGCATAGAAATTACTTCAGATTGCTAAAAATGCAGGTATTGCAGTAAAAGCACACCCTGTATTTGTCCCTCATCATCCGCCTCTCGCCTTCCACTCTTTTCCTCTGCCACCGCCTGATCCAAACAAGCTGGTATGTCCTGTTGGGCCGAAACCGAGCAGAAGATTCTTTAATTACAGTGCAAACCCATAGACAGCACTGAAGTTTAAGCCATGTATGCAAAAATCAAATCTGAACGGGACAAGCTAGCTATTCCCGGGAGGGAACCTTATTTACAAGAAAACATCCCGCTTCTACAAGAAACTCACCAAAAAAAAAAAACCAACAGGGGATTAAAAAAAAACCACCAGCGAACCCCCCTCAGCGTTTCTTACTCCAGGCAAGGATTCTTCGGAAGATCTTGTTTATCTTTTCTTTCCCAAGGAGAAAAAGCTGAAGTAGAGGTTAGTCTCCACCTGCAAAGCCAAGCGCTACGGCAGACGATACAGATTATCATTTGTCTTCTTAAATAATTTAAAACACCTTTCTTCTCCAAGCAGCACTTAGCACGTTGTATCGTTAAAATATAACCAGCAGCTGCCTACACGTCCCCGTGCACCCCAAATCCAGGGGTCAGAGAGGAGGTGATGAAGAGCATTACCGAGGGAAACCGCAAGGGCAATTTCGGAAGGAGCAGCGTAATTAATGGAAATGGCAATGGGGCTTTCGGGAAAGTGGGAACTTATAGGGAAGACTGGAAATGCATGGAAGAGGGAAAAAAAAAAGCTATCCAGAGATAGCTCTGGATACAGAGCTGTTTCCAGGGCGGATCGCAAACCGGAGCGCACCCTTTACGGGGAAGTGCGTGGATGTCGCTGGATGATCCGTAAGGAGACTCCTAGGCTCCTCAGAGCCACTCAAATGGATTTAATCTGCTCACAATGATGGGAAGGAATACTGAAAGGTTTACCCAGACATTTTTAATTTAAGATATTGGGAAGAAGTATGTATTTTTGAAATACAAGGACGCAATGGCAAGAACAGGTCTCATCTTGCTCGTGTTCTTCTCTGATTTGAGCAACTCTAAGCTGCCACCTTCAGGCACCTACTTCTTTTGAAATGAAAATGAAGTACAAACACATACGCTGTAAAAGAAGAAAACAGAAATTTGTATCCCGGGGTGTCCTGCAAGCGTGGAAAAGGTGATAAAGCTCTGGGCTTTGCCGGATGGCACAATCATCACCTCAGGCCTGGAAAAATACCGCACGAGTCAACAGGAGACTAACGCAAATCCTTCCACGCAGATGGATAAAGCCACACACAGCAGGTTTCATAAGGCTTAAAGACCTTGACTTAGGTATGTGTACACTCTCCTTGGTCACCACGTAACCTGTCAGAGAATGCAAACTCTTGTAATGCCAGTTTCTTTTACTTCACGTGCACGTCTCAGCACACGATTCTCGGATGAACAAGCCCTGGTCACACCTGAAGGACACTACCACATGCATAGCACTGCCAAAACCCAAACACCTCCTGTTCTTCTCTCTTCCAACAGATGATCAGCTTGAAGTTACTAAGAAACAACTGTATTTATTTAAAAAAAAAAATAAAGATATAGACTGGTGTCCAACTCTTTGATAGCAAAGCAACAGACGGCAGGAACTCACAAGGTCTCAGAGCAAAACTGACCCCGGCCTTTCCAGTGCTCCGAGTCAGCCCCGTGAACGTGCCCTGCGCTCTGGCAGCGGAGCACAGCACTGCTCTGCCCCGCTCCCCTCCGCGACTTCGTGCAGCGGGCAACAGCTGGAAGGAAAAAGTGATATTTGAATGAGAAGAGGTGTAAAAGCTGGCCAGGATACCTGGGCCAGGGAGAAAACTGCATTAAAGCCACTTGCATTAAAGGACTTGGACTGAAACGCAAATCTGGAAAGCTCACAGAGGCCTGGCAAAAAAAAAAAAAGCTTCATAAACTGTGTTTTCAGTGTGGAAACCTGTGTTTAGTGCATACAACTAGATGCTGGATGCAGCAGGTTTATGCACAGTGCGGCGGTACATCAGTGTCACGTCGGGAAACGTGGGATGACTGCAGCATCTCCCGGAACAGATGAGAGCGACGTCACAGTGCCATATGGCGAAGGAGAACCAGGAGCCAAGATAAACCCTGTGCTTGTCCCGAATGTAACCGAGGCACCGTATTAACAGCTGCGTTGCACCAAAACCAAAGCAGAACGGGATCGAATTCCGTTCTGCTGGCTTATAAAGTCTTCCAGCACGATCAAGCCTGTTAGGAAGGAAAGCCTGTGGTGATACAGAGACGACACACGTGCTTGGACAAGTTAGATCAGTGAGTTCTGGAAATCCCAAGAGGTCAAACAAAGTGCTTATCATCAGCACAGCATGGCACAGCTGTAGCGTAAGTGTGACCTCCTTCCCAGCTCCCAGTCGCACCCCACTGAATATTCCTAACGACCGCAGCCTGGTCTAACTGGGAGGAAGGTGTGGGTGGGGGGCAGAGGTGGCAGTGGGGAACCCAACCCTGACCACCCTCACTGGCACCCTACGCCGCTGCCATCTTCACCCAAACTCGACCGGAGTTAGAGCGGCCCCATCTCCCAGTACGGGCGGGCAGAGCACCCCAGTCGCCAGGACGCGGGCTCCTGCGCCTTCAGAGGTGCTGCCGGGGCCTGAGCGTCTCCACCAGATCAGGGCCAGGAGCCAGGCATTTGGTTTCTTTGTTGGTTCATAAAAAAAAGAAGTGAAGGAGTCCACCAGGTTACATGGATGGAGTACTACAGGTTCCCAAATATTTGGCTTAACTTCCCAGATGCCTCTCTCCACCCCTAAATCATCACTGGAAATCAGGTTCAAGAATAGAAACTCGAGAAAAATTAGTCATACATTTTCCTGTGACAGTCTGTTGCTACTGAGAAGGAAAATATAAAGTGCTTTCTTTATTTGTTAAGATAAAAATGAAGACTGGTTTCCATCTGAAGCCCTTAAAGGATAAATTATTTCTACTGCAGTGCTGCTAAACCCGTTTTACAGTTCTACCACCACGAAAAAGCAACATCACGCTTCCAAAATGATTGCAGTCATCAGTCATTAAGGATGCAGCTCATAATGCAGCACAAATCCCTTATAAAATATTATAACTTCAGATGGTGATATTTAATTTTATCTCAATCAAGCAATAGCCTGGAAAGTAACGCCCTTCTTTGCAGCTCAGATACAAACCAGAAAGCATACAAAGATTTTGGGGAGAGATTGTTCAGCAGGGCCTGTTGTGACAGGACAGGGGTAACGGTTTTAAAATAGAGGGAGGTAGGTTTAGATTAGATATTAGGAAAAAAAATTTTTACATGAGGGTTGTAGAGCACTGGCCCAGGTTGCCCAGAGAGGCGGTGGATGCCCCATCCCTGGAAACATTCCAAGCCAGGTTGGATGGGGCTCTGAGCAACCTGATCTGGTTGGAGATGTCCCTGCTCCTGGCAGGGGGGGTGGACTGGGTGGCCTTTGAAGGTCCCTTCCAACCCAAACCATGCTGTGATTTTGCTCTTGAAGTGTTTGGATACTAATCCCAGGAGTATTTGATGTCACAAGACAACGGCGCCCATGGGGACCTGTATACGGCACACGGTCACTCGTGAGATGAACCTACCAAACTTGAAAAGAACGAAAGATTCCTGAAAATATCCAAGCCAACAGAAAATACAACTAGCATTTGCATCCAAGAAATAAAAAAAAAAAAGTAAGAGAGAATTCTAAAACTCTGAAATTTCGGTCCTGGTCTGACACGGCCTCTCCCTGTTTGGAGAAAGGGGGACGCTGCCTGTGCCCAACGCCAACCTGCAGCCACCCAGACGTCAGTGGAGCCACAAGCGTTTCTGCCGCCCGGGGCTGGGCCATCACCACCAGCACGAGGTGAACCAAGGAAGCCATCTGCAGTGGACGGGATCAACTTTTCCCTCTTTTTCAAAAAACGGTCATTAAACTTAACAATGCCCTGCAACAGACACGCTCCAGAGGGAATCGTAATTCTGTCTTAGCTGCAGAGATATCCCATCGTCGTTAGGAACTGGAGCGCTGTCAAGGGCGTTTATTCAGAAATATTGCTGAAGTTCTTCTTCCAGCAGCTGCCTGCACAGTTACACATGTAAAATAGCAGGCTGGCGCTACCCATTAATCTCACAAAAGAGAATTAGATTGATGTCATGTCGTCTGAATAGTAATTACAGTACGAGCTAGAAACTGCTCATGGTAATAAAAATGGTTATAAACAATTCTGGATCCCCAGAGTATGATGGATGGTTTGTTATGACACTGAATAATGTTTTAAATATTACATTGCCTAAATTCCAGCGCACGGGACCACATTCAAATTTAGGGTAACTTGAATTCAATTCACATTTGCTGGACCCATAATGTCTTCATTTAAACCATGGGTACAGCCAGTGGCCACAAACGGTTTTTGCCAACAAGGTCAATTAAAAGTGATGTTTTACTCAAATTTTGCTTGATTGAAAAACAAATCTTGGGCAAGCTACTGGAAGGTTTTGGTCCTGTAAGCACAATGCAATCTCAGTGTCAAAATGAATCCTGAAAGCAACGCTAAAGCTGGATGAAAAAACCAGCACTGCCCAAACCGCGGTGAGTTATACCCAGCAACGGACGCGGCAGCTTGAACATCTGCCGCCAACAGCACCGCTCTTCGTAACGGCACCTTCCGGGAAACAAACAGTCTAGCCACCCGATCAAAGACAATTTTCAGTGGATATTTTTGAACTTTAATCTACCTCTGGCAACCAGCTATTCTTCATGATTCCTCCTGCTATTTTTCTGGAGGAAAAATGATGGAAAGATGTTGGTTTATTTTTGTTGCTGCTTGACAGCTAATCAAATTTGAGACTTATATTGTACTGGGATAATGAAATGTCAGGCTGGATATTATAAAAACATTTCTGAAGATAGAATTGCTTTCTTCATATGGCCAGAGTTGGCCAGTCAGTTCATCCACTGCTTGTTCCTCTCCTTTCCAGGTCAGAACTGCCAATGAGTTGGATTTCGATGACGGTGCACTTCGAACAAACTTCCGCCACATGGGTCATGTGCACCTGACTTCATCTGGATCCTTAGATAACTGCTCGTTGTCCAGGTCATCATAAATGCCCTCAACACAGCACAGGTTGTGATGAGCAGGGGTTTGGCCTCTTCTCCCAGGCAACAAGCAGGACCTGAGGTAATGGCCACAAGTTGTACCAGAGGAGGTTTAGGTTGGACGTGAGGAAAAACTTTTTCTCCCAAAGAGTGGTCAGGCACTGGAATGGCCTGCCCAGGGAGGTGGTGGAGTCGCCGTCCCTGGCAGTGTTCAAGAGGCGGCTTGATGAGGAGCTACAAGATATGGTTTAGTAGCTCTGGCACCAATGGTAGTGGGAAGATGGTTGGACTAGATGATCTTATAGGTCCCATCCAACCATGTGATTCTATGATTCTATGATTCTATGATATGATTCTATGTCCTCTGAGCACCGAGCTCAGAGAGGGACCTGTAACCCATCCTCGCCAGCGGGTAACTTTGGATCTTGTAGCACTGGAGAGCCTGTATTTATTTATTTATTTTAACCTAAACCACCGGTTTCTTCAAATAAGCCAACACACTTAAAGAGAGAACGAACCGGAAACTAAGACGGGGCAGGCAAACAGCAGCTTGTAAAGCTGGGAGCATCTTGTCATGGTACCACTTGGACGGTGCCACCACAGGAGAGTAAATTACTATTTATTTACTTGCAGTGCCTCCTAACTCCAAGCCACAGCTGAACTTCCATCTTTCTGATCTGGCCAGTCTCAAGGGCAAAGCACTCCCCGTACCATCAGAAAACCTCCTTGCTCAGCTCCCTCCCGGACACCGAGATGCAAGAAAGATTTTTGTGTTCCTACTTGCTTCTTCTTGTGCTTCAGCAGCCACCAGCAACAGCACTCACGTTCAGGACGGGCACCACACAGCAGGCAGGAGGGACAGGAAAAGACAGAGAAATTAGTTTATGCATGACCCCCATCTTTGACCCTTCAGAGAATAAGAAAAATTTCAAGGAACGTTACAGAAATTTGAGAACTTCCTTACCATCACCCCAGTTAGTTCCACTGTTCATCTTCCTCTTGGACAGTGCAATATAAGGGGACGGGGAGCAGAAGTGAATATCTTAGCTGAAGTATCTTAACTACAGAAATGAGATTTTATTCTATCACCATGTCAAACACCCATTATTATCCATATTTTTACTACAAGCTTTCCAATTTGGCCAGCCACCCAGAATGTTTTTGCCTCTTGTTTTCTCTCAAGGGTAAACAGCTCACGGTGACATTTAACAACTTCCATCAGAGTGCATTTTTATGATCAATATTCCTACGTGAATAAATCCCAATCAGATCAAACAAGCTGAATATCCAGCCTTCAGTACCCTACCACATCAGTTTAAAGAGATGAAAATTGGAATTTGTCCATAAACAACTGTCAAACACAACGCAACGCAGGAAAAGACAGTGAACTCTTAATTCGACAAGACATTAACTCATCCCGCATCAATCCGCGTCGCCGGGCAGGGCTCCTGCCCTGACATGACTAATACATGGGCAGCAGCTGGAAAGAACAAGGAACTGCCTGTAACACCAGAAGTTGCTGCTGGGACACTCGTACCCACGTGGGAAAACCTGAGAGGCCGGGGACGTACTGGAAGGCACGTTTACTCTGCTCACTTCAGCTGAGCCTGGGACGCTGGAAATATTTACAGTGATACCAGGTCACTACAACTTTGCCTGCGCTGTGCAGCATAAATGTCTGTCTCTTCAAAAAGACAAAAAAAAAGGAAAAAAAAAAAAGAAGGAACAAGGTAAAGTCATCAGACAAAACCCAGGTGATTTATGTATGAGATCTGGCAGCTCACTGCTCCCCATGATTTCATCGCACAAGAGGCCACAAGCAGCAGCTCTGGAACGCAGAAGGTTCTTTGTAGCACCATTTTCTCTGAAGCAGAAGGTTAGAAACAAACAGCGACAGCGTGCTGAAACATCATCCTTCCACAGAGGAGGTGCCAGCAGAACCCTGAATGATGCCAACATTCCGAGCGAATCAGCTACAAAGCCATCATCTGGTTTTGTCCCCCAAAGCTGCATCCTGGGATACTCAGCACTTGGAAATGAAAAAAAAAAAACCCAAGGGACAGGATTTGCTGAGAGCGGGTGAGCGACACACCTGAGGTGTGCCACGTGCCACAACCACGTTTCCGGAAGGCCGAAGTCCAACCAGTTTCATGCGAGACGGAGAGCTTGCCCATGGCTGTGCCGCCTCGCAGGGGCTCAGCTTGGACAACCGGTTGCCACGGCCCAGCTTCTGCCTAAACTGCCCCTCAAGTTCATCTGCAAATAGGCCACGTGTGGTTTTTTCCTCCCAGGACACAGCTCAGCCTCAAACAGACTGGATACAGGTCTGCCCTCCATTGCAGCCTTCCCAAATCAGCAGAAATAGTTCACTACAACAGATACATCTTAAGATGTTTTCTTTTGTTGGTTTTTTTTTTCCTTTTGGATTTTTTTGCTCGGAACTGAAGCTGGCTGTCAGAAGAAGCTGCTAACACAGCCCTTCCCCCCCTCCCAAACACAATTAGTATCTTGGTAAGCAAGAACCCTAAGATGACTGAAAATGGGGAAGGAATGAAACAGGGGTATCCGAGTCACTTCTGAGACACGACTGAAGCTTTTACCGATTGTGAAAGCGCACAATGCCCATTCACCAGCCCATTTTTCAGCTTGCCATCTAGAGAGAGAAGCAGACATTTACCAAAGGCAAACCAAAATCCTCAAAATTCACAATAGGTGGTTCCTGCTCTGAGACAGCCCTAGTCTATAATCTTTTTCCATTATTGCTATTTAATGACTCATATCATGCGACTCTCTCCCCATTCCTAACGTCTGCTGCCGACGTCTCCTCTAGAGAGACGGTACTTGGATGCCTGAGGGAATGTCAGAGAGAAAGATAACTACAGCAAAAATCGCAGGAGCCATCATTTCCTAAGCCTGCATCAAAACAGATAAAACTCCCGTTGCCAAGATGAGCTCACGCGGTACGGTATATGGGGAGATGGACAGATCTCTTTACGTGGGATGATACGATGAAGCTTTCCATCAGATATACATTCAGATATACTCGAAATAACTTCTTTGAAGTCAGCTGAATTACTTTGGATTCACAGCCAGAACTCTAAGGTCTGAAATGAGCTTGCCCTATGACTTGGCAACTGGAAAATCCAACTGATTGTCAGAGAGAAGGTGCATCTTCTTCTGGGATAAAGCCAAGAACCGCAGGCAGAAAAAACAAAACCAGGTGTTATCGCAGCATAAAGACCCATCAGTTATTAACTAATTCCATGCGTGCCAACCTTTTCAACTAAAGCTGGAACTGCCACAGATGCTCCTACCCCTGTTTCATCATCACGGGTTATTCGATTCACCGTGGCGAAATACGAGCCGTAGAGAACTCACTGAACAAAGCTGCCACGAAGTCCAGCTCTTCACTTTCACACCTTCCCCGAAGAGCGCACAGCACTCCTAAACATTTCGGTACGGGCTGGTTTACGTCATGGCAACTAATATAGTTGCCTCCTGCTCTCAAGTAATAAATCTCCGTTGCCACAAATGGGTATTATCCCACGGCTGGTCAACTTCCCCGACAGCAGAGTAAGTGAAGATGTTTTATACGGTACATAAAGTGGGAAATCAAAGCTCTATCCTGTGGAAATCAATAAAACCCACATGACTTCACAACTCGGCTTGCAGGGATTCCTCGGCGATTTCCCTGGAGAGTTATGGCTCAGAATTTAAAAACTGAGGGCACTGAAACACCAATGCATTATCCAAGGGGGCAGATGACTTAATTTTGATCGTAACATTGCTGTGACTCATACGTTATAGCTAATTAACAATAGAAACTCTTTTAGCGATAAGCCTGGCTCGTGCTCTTTGACCAGCTCCGCACAGGTTTTGGCACCCAAACCACGAGGAGCAGGTTGCATCCTCCCCTCCCGCCCACTGGCACCCACCTTGCAGCCCTGCGCCGGGGCAGCTCGGCGCACCGCCTTCCGGGCGCGGGCCGGGCATCCGCACACCTGGCTGCGACGTACGCACTGCCGGACCACAGCACGGCCGCACCCTCGCTGCTCACCCCGCCACGGGCAACTGGGCAGAGCGGGGATTCCCAGGGGACAACCTGCAGGGAAAGTGGAGGTAGAGCTGCATACCAGCAGTTGTACAGAATCAGAGAATCACAGCAGGGTCTGGGTGGGAAGGGACCTTCAAAGCCCGCCCAGTCCAGCCCCCCTGCCAGGAGCAGGGACATCTCCAACCACATCAGGTTGCTCAGAGCCCCGGCCAACCTGGCCTGGAATGTTTCCAGGGATGGGGCATCCACCGCCTCTCTGGGCAACCTGGGACACTGCTCCACCAGCCTCAGTGGAAAAATTTTTTTCCTGATATCCAATCTAAATCTACCTCCCTCTGTTTTAAAACTGTTGCCCCTCGTCCTGTCACAGCAGGCCCTGCTGAAGAGTCTCTCCCCACCTTTCCTGCAGCCCCCTTTGGGCACTGGGAGCCGCTCTCAGCTCTCCCCGGAGCCTCCTCTTCTCCAGGCTGAACAGCCCCAGCTCTCCCAGCCTGGCCTCACAGCAGAGATATGCCAAAAGAAGCTCTGCAGAAAGCGGTAGAAAAATATTTTCCGTGTTTTCTGTCTTCCTCATGAGACTGCAGAAGTCGCCCCAAAAACCTCTGGCTCCCGCTGAGAGAAATAAACTGGGCTCAACAGATAAAGCCTTCAGAAAGAACTGCACGGGACCAGGAATATATTCTGCCATGGGCTATGGCTGAAGCTCCAGGCTTCACCCCTCCTCTCCAGGGCAGCGCGAAGTGGTGGGGCACTGGGACAAGTCAGCACATGAGGACCATGGCACTGCGGTCCTGATGCTCCGTTCACATCTCCTTCCTACGTGATACTGAAGGCAGGTTTAACAGAGAAATCTGCTGGGATTAAGATTTTTCCTACACTCTACAACCCAAAATCCCTGGAAACATCCCAGGCCAGGTTGGCCAGGGCTCTGAGCAACCTGATCTGGTTGGAGATGTCCCTGCTCCTGGCAGGGGGTTGGACTGGGTGGCCTTTAACAGTCCCTGCCAACCCAAACCATTCCATGATTCTATGAAGTGCGCATCCCTTCCTCCTCCAAGCGCCAGCCCATGCTGCCGGTCCCAAGCAGCCAGCTGAAGCTCTCCTCGCCTTTGATGCTCTGCTCCTGCCAGGCAAAGCTTCCAACAGCGGAATTAAAGGACTCTCCAGCTAAGCAGGAAAGCAATTTATCCTTGCAGTTATCAGAATGCCTCAGAAATCTTCCAAGTGCCCTTCAAACAGCACTGGATTTGCACGGACAGAAAGAGTAATTGATTCCAAAGGTGGAAAATTCCGGGAGACGTTAGAGCGCAGTGGACACAGCGGAGATGGGGTGCCCTCAGGAAGAGCCTGGGTCCTCTTGGGCTCCGGGGACAAAACCATCAATGCTTCACTGTTAGGCTGCTGGAGATAAGCGCCTTAAAGGGCAGGTCTTTCATCAGGGACGCCTGTTAGATAACCATCAGTCTCCAGCAAATAACAGATTTCCATTTCAGTTGATAAGCATCATTTAGTGGGCATCAAAAAGACCTCTATTGGCAGAAGGGATTAGAAAACCAGGAGGTGACTCCAGAACACTTTGAAGCTTTTCCCTGATGAATTTCTTCTTCCAAATCTCCACCGTTTGCTCATTTCCACCTCCATAAACAACATTATTTTATCCACCAAGTTTTGCAAATTCAGGTGACTTTGGTAGCAGCTCTCCTTCGGTGGGGAACCTAGGCCCAGGGTTAAATAATGTTTTGCCAATTCCGAAATGTCGTTAAAAACCAAGGAAAACATTTGTGTTTGACATAGCTTTGATGTGAAATGCATTTAAATAAAGAAGCTTAGGCTGAGCTTGGGGCAAAATTAAAAACCCCACATGGGACATAACCACATAGGAAAGCAAATTCAATGAGCTTTGCAGAAATCCTTACAGTGATCCAAGAAAAAAAAAAAAACAACCATTGTTAATTTGCCGTAAGAATGGCTAAATTACAAAGACAACAGTGAAACATTATAGTCAAAACACGTAACCATGAAAGCATTCAGGATTTTTCCTCGAGGCCGCTGCAGCCCTGGCCCCCAGTGGGTCTGTGCACAGAATTCCGATTGTCTCCAGCGGGAGACTTTTGTGTGGAAGAATCACTAACTAAGGGATGACCCTAAGGAGGGCAATCCTGTAACCAAAACCAATTCATCATTTTATGTACTGGTTATAAAATACAAGGACATTTTCATAACTAATCTGGTGCTAATTTAATTTGGGGGGGAAAGGAGGAGGGAGACCCAACAAACCCAGAGTAAAATTGGTAATAGAAAATGGAAGGGGTTCCACAAAAGTGTTATCAGGCCACTGAAACCGGTTTAAAAGGTTTATCTATAGATACATATATACAAATACACATATAAATATTTTCCAAAAGTCTTCAAAACTAAGCATTACAACAAATTTTCTCAACCATGAGAATCAGAAAGGGTATTTAAAACCGTTATCAACAGAGAAACTAATTTTCTAGAAATGCAAAAAAAAAAAAAAACCAAACCTTTTTGAAAATAAAGCAACTTCAAAACTTCTTCCGTAACTCAGCTCATTTGCTAAATACTCCCATTTCTACTGCTTTTCTTTTTCCTGAATCTCTTCAAAAGAAAGATAGCCTACCTCTTTTCTAACCCAGTAAGTGAGAAAGCCGGCTGGTCATAGGTGCCAACACCTACTCTGGTAAAAGAAACCCTATTCCTCTTCATTTTGAAATGTAACATCAGAAAAATAAATCAGAGAATCACAGAATGGTTAGGGTAGGAAGTCCAACCCCCCTGCCAGGAGCAGGGACATCTCCAACCAGATCAGGTTGCTCAGAGCCCCAGCCAACCTGTCCTGGAATGTTTCCAGGGATGGGGCATCCACCACTCCTCTGGGCAACCTGGGCCAGTGTTCTACCACCCTCAGTGGAAAATATTTTTTCTTAATATCCAATCTGAATCTACCTCCCTCTGTTTTAAAACCATGACCCCTCGTCCCATCACACCAGGCCCTACTGAACAGTCCCCAAATGGCCATACCCCATGGAGGTGGGACACCTCCTCGGATGGAAAGGCCGTGCTCCAGTGGTGCTGGCAGTGGGGCTGAGCACAGTTATCAGCCCCTCAGCAAAAGAGCGACCCAAAGGTGGGACCTGTCTGCCCCACCACTGCAAAGAGCCCAGGAAGAAGCGCTCATCTCAGCCCATGCTGGGAGTGAAGAGATTGGTGGCATTCTAGCTGTAGTTTTCAATCTGTGGATGGGTTTTGATACTTTCAGAGTCTAAGAGAATGCTAAAATTAAATATGAATTACTCTCAGTATTTTGCTTAGGAACTGCTCCTTAAATCAGGCAAAATCACAGTCAAACCAACCAAGGTTTAATAATTTGGACAGCCCAACAGATCATCCCAGTGATTTGGGATGAAGCAATCCCACCATTCTGATCCATGGTCACGCTTAAGCCGCCCCTTGGGGAAATGAAACAAGAAGAGAGGGAAAAAAAAAGAAAAAGGGCAAAGAAATAAAAGGAGACTTCTAAATGTGGTTGCAACTGATCCCAAACTGCACGCCAAAGAACATAAAGAACAAACTCATGTTTGCAACCCGCGTTTCCCAGCAGCCAGGACACGTTGAAATAGAAACAATCCCCTAAAAGAAGACATGCTGCAGGTCTGCGTCACCATAAATTCACGCAGTCTGCAGACACCACCTCTTCTGGGAACACGACGCCGGTTATCCTGCAAAGCAAAAACCCTCAGCAAGAGAAAACGGAAGCAAAGGCCCAAGAACGGGCGCGGAGGCTCCGTCCGTTGGCAGCTCTCACCATGCCCGCGGTACCACGGGCCTGCCCCTACCCTTGGACGCACACAGGGGTAACAAGGAGAAAGGAAACACAAATCTGTTTTACTCTGAGCATTGTTAAAACGTGACGCAGGGCAAGATAAAGGAAAGTAGAAGAAAACCATTGAAAGTTCAGGATCTAGAAACAGCAGCGTAGCTCTGCGCCAGGTTTTGACTCAGTTACTGCCCTGGAGCAACTCCAGGTTTACACCAGCCTGTCAGACTAGAATTTGCCACCATATATGTGAAATCTTCCTCTGAGTCAGTGCAAATAAACTCTACACAAAGCCTGAAGAACTCCAAGAATCTCTGTACAACAAGGGAGGCGCAATGGGGAGTCCAAGAATCCCAAGCAAAAATATTTTGCTTCGTCCAAGTACGCACATGTGGAAAAAGCGTCTCCGAAACAACTGCCGTTCGCACACATCAGCACCGAAGTGCTGAAATCACCTCTCCGCCCGCAAGCGAAGCGTCTGCAGCTGCTGCCGTCCCCGTTCCGGTCAGCTGGAAAGCCGCACGCTGCGCTCCCTCCGCCTCTCCTAGACCGGGGGAGCGGGAAGCAGACAGAGGCACGACCTTTCCGCTTGCTTCTGGCTTTTTCGGAGTGCAGTGCACCAAGGACGGTCTTTCTAAAAAACAAAGCTGCACGTCAAGAGCGGAAAGCTCCTGTTCTTGACACGCAATTGCTTCCAGTCCGTGGCACAGAAGGTTGCCTCCTACTTATTAGAGCGGCTCCGTAACGCAAGCTGTATTTTAATCAATGTTTTCCAGACAATATTTTTCACTGAGCACTGTTTTCCCCTAGGAGGCTGTCCTGCAAGAGCTACCAAAAGTTTAAGTGTTTTAAAACCAGAGGTTTTCAGGACCGGGAGATGTGATCTTCCTCTGGCTGGGCAGTCTGTTTGGGTGCCGGCCTTAGCAACGGCGGGGTTCGGCAGAGGGCAGGGACAGACGTGGAGACAAACAGCTCAGCTGGCACTTGCCGGGGAGAAATACCTCCGAGATCTCCGCAAAGCCCACAGCAGCGGCAGCCCTCGGCCACGGACTGCGGACAGGCAGCCTCTCCGAGCGGCGTCACTGCGGGATGCTCTCACCCCCCGGTACCACAGCGCTGCGATTCTGCAGTAGACGCGTGATCTCTCACACAAATTCGGAAGGCCATGATGCTTCTCTTGCTTGCTGGTTTGCACATCCAGAAGCAGTTAAGGGCACTTTCACACCTTTGCTCTCAATCTGAAGGCAACCTGATGGAGAAGGGACAAGCTCCAAAGGAGAGGGACAAGGAAAACCTCGCATGGCCTAGCAGCCATTTTAATCCAACAAGGAGTACAGGGGCCAACCGGCACGCAGCAGGCACGTCAGACATAGGGGGCATATTCTGCACAGCTCCAGCCCCTCCGTGCCTCACCCCAACCCACGCCCATGGAAGTCACCGCAGGAAAAAAATGAGGTAACGTGACAGGCTGGGTGCCCTTGTGACCATCCCTTGCTATTCTGTTTGTGAAATCCACCGATAATTCAATTGACCCAGACGACAGCAAATCAAGAAACACAACACAAGGGAAAAGCAAAGGACATTTTCTCAAATAAGACGGACGCAAGTAATAACAGCAGTAACAAGAGGAGACTGCGTAGAAGTACTGCAGGTTAACAGACTTCTCTGTGAGCTCCTTCCTGCCCCTATTCCTATTTCTGTAAGACAGGAATACAAGATTATCCTAAAGGAAAGAGTCAACCCAGAATGATGATGCCCTGTGAGCTGTCACGTAGCCGCACAGCCCTCCCCCTCCACAGGAGTACTTGAAAGCTTCTCTCCTCCCGTTTTGCATCACATCTAAACCACGCGCGCAATGGGTTCATACTTTTGTCAGCGACATGGATGCTTTGTCGGCGACATGGACAGTGGGACAGAGTGCACCCTCAGCAAGTTCACCGATGACACCCAGCTGTGTGGTGCGGTCGACACGCTGGAGGGGAGGGATCCATCCAGAGGGACCTGGACAGGCTGGAGAGGTGGGCCCGTGCCAACCTCATGGAGTTCAACCAGGCCAAGGGCAAGGTCCTGCATCTGGGTCGGGCAATCCCAGCACAAATCCAGGCTGGGCAGAGAATGGATGGAGAGCAGCCCTGAGGAGAAGGACTTGGGAGTGATGGTGGATGAGAAGCTCAACATGAGCTGGCAATGTGCGCTTCCGGACCAGAAGCCAACGGCATCCTGGGCTGCATCCCCAGCAGCGTGGGCAGCAGGGCGAGGGAGGGGATTCTGCCCCTCTGCTCCGCCCTGGTGAGACCCCCCTGCAGCGCTGCGTCCAGCTCTGGAGCCCCCAACATCAGAAGGCCGTGGAGCTGTTGGAGAGGGTCCAGAGGAGGCCACGCAGATGCTGAGAGGGCTGGAGCAGCTCTGCTGTGAGGCCAGGCTGGGAGAGCTGGGGCTGTTCAGCCTGGAGAAGAGGAGGCTCCGGGGAGAGCTGAGAGCGGCTCCCAGTGCCCAAAGGGGGCTGCAGGGAAGGTGGGGAGAGACTCCTCAGCAGGGCCTGCTGGGACAGGATGAGGGGTGATGGTTTTAAAATAGAAGGAGGTAGATTTAGATGAGATATTCAGAAAAAAAAATTTTACCCTGAGGGTTGTAGAGCACTGTCCCAGGTTGCCCAGAGAGGCGGTGGATGCCCCATCCCTGGAAACATTCCAGGCCAGGTTGGCCGGGGCTCTGAGCAACCTGATCTGGTTGGAGATGACCCTGCTCCTGGCAGGGGGGTTGGACTGGGTGGCCTTTGAAGGCCCCTTCCCACCCAAACCCTTCTGTGATTCTACTTACTTGGAAAAAAATGGGGGTTTTGGCAAAGTCTCTTAACTTCCTTCTATAATATCCTCATGTTTTGCAGTTTCCCTTATTCTTTCTCCTTCTGATCATCATCAGCTTGGCTCTTTGCTGTGCTGCTTCAGCTAAGGGAGGGGAAGAGGGTGGAGGAGGCAAAGGACGGTCCGGGTTTGGCTCCAATTCGCCCTTCCCAGAAAAAGAATGAGCCTGAAAACAGTTTGGGTCCTGCTGCAGGACGTGTTGTGGAGTGGACAGTGGTCCTAGGAGAACAAGCTCTTTCCAGATGCATCGTCAAAATCCCCACATCTTTCCACTTAATCAGCAGAGATCTATCCACCTGTGCAACCCCCATCTGGGGTCTCGTGTTAGAAAGTGTATTATTGTCTGAATGACTGGGAGCAGAAAGGCATTCTCATCTGGATCACTTACTTTAAAACCTCTGTAATTATTAACATGCTCAAAAAACAGGCAGCAACATGCTCAAAAAACAGAGAAACCAGCCACTGAAGTCTACAGCCCACATCCACGAAGGATCTTCTTCCCTTGCCCAATTCCCACCGGCTTCTTGAAACTGTGCTGCTGAACCCGTACCCTGCGCAAAGAGCTGCTTGTGAAAAGTAAAATCGTTACTCACACAGAGCCTTAGGACAGGGCAGGACACCACAACTAGGTTGGTTTCTGACCGTGATCCAAAGATGACGCTTTGGGTCAATGCCGGATGGCCAATTTCTTCCACGCACGACACAGCGCAGAACGGTCCCACCGCGTCCCGCTCGAGGGGCCGAGACAGCCCCCACCACCTGCCCGTGCTCGGTTTTTGTGACAGTGGCCGGGGCCGAAGGCACGAGGACTGGTTTTAAATGCACTCATTATTCGTGGTCGGCGTATCTTTACTCGTGTCATCTGCATGGAATTATTGCCCCTTCCAATTCCAAACGCGGTACATTTTATTTCAAGATGACTTTACAAGCTCTTCTGTGTGATACTCATTTCAACAGCACTCTAACATTGCACAACAGTCATATGATCCAGCCTGGGTGTTTTATGAGACAGACATGACACAAGAAAATTAAAAACAGGTTCCTCAGCTGGAATACAGAGAGGAACTGCAGGGGAAGAAAAAGAAAAAAAAACAACCAACAATGAAAGCACGTGCCCAGAGATCAGGGTGGAGGAAAAATGGGAGGAAAAGACAGGATGAGACATCAGAGTCACTTCATCCTGCCCAGAGTGAAAGCAGCTTTCATCAGGAGGAAAGACCATTCATTCGCACAAATTTACTGCAGCGTACAATTGAACTGTGCTGCGGCATGTCAGGACTGGCACTGGAAATACGGACCGCGGCCCAGTCATTTATCAATCATTTACAATATTCCCTCCCACAAGAAAAACTTTGTAATTGCTCTTGCACTTCAAACGACATCTTCTATAGATATTGTATCCAAGGAGAAATACCGAGAGTCAGGTTTTAAATGCAGAGGATTTCATGTTTGCTTTGTAACCCATGATTCAAGCACTCAGTGAGAAACTGAAGGTATTTCCCATGGTCATAGAATCATGGAATGGTTTGGGCTGGAAGGGACCTTCAAGCCCACCCAGTCCAACCCCCTGCCAGGAGCAGGGACATCTCCAACCAGACCAGTTGCTCACAGCCCCGGCCAACCTGGCCTGGAATGTTTCCAGGGATGGGGCATCCACCACCTCTCTGGGCAACCTGGGACACTGCTCCACCACCCTCAGGGTAAAAAATTTCTTTCTAATATCTGATCTAAATCTACCTCCCTCTAATTTAAACCCATTACCCCTCGTCCTATCACACCAGGCCCTGCTGAAGAGTCCCTCCCCACCTTCCCTGCAGCCCCCTTTGGGCACTGGGAGCCGCTCTCAGCTCTCCCCGGAGCCTCCCCTTCTCCAGGCTGAACAGCCCCAGCTCTCTCAGCCTGGCCTCACAGCAGAGCTGCTCCAGCCCTCTCAGCATCTGCGTGGCCTCCTCTGGGCCCTCTCCAACTGGTCCATGTCCTTCTAAACGTTCTGCGTAACAGAAAGGATTCGGAGGCATTACAGATGGCTCAGCCCCACTCTGAATGCCCCCCTCATCCAGCCTCACCCTCGAGAGGGTGAACCACTTCCCCGGGCACCAGCAGGCACAGTCATTCTGGTCCCTTTCACCTGGAATGTGTTTGTGGTGCCATGGTCATACTGGGAGAGCACAGGCAGGGCAGGACACCCCACCTGCGGCGCGGATGTGGTCTGTGAGCTTCTGCAGAGGCACAGCTGGAAAAAATCCCTTCTACTTTGTCTGGCCTGATGTTACCGGCTGAGACGAGGCTCCCTCTCTTAGCCAAGTGCACTTCCTTGGCTGGAGGGTTCTAAAATTGGGTCATTTCACCGAGTTAGGTAACCCAGCAGGTGTTGTATTTACAGCTATGTGAGGATGAACAGAAAGTCCTGAGGCAATCAAAGCTCACGCTTGAAGGATAAGAGGATCCATAAGATGATCACCAGCCGACATCAGGCACAAGCTACTGCATCCCACACCCTTTTAAACACCGAGGCACCGGCCAGGTGCAGGCACTGTCACCTTCTTTACTCTTCAGTTTCTCCTTCAAGGCATCCACTGCTGCAGGCCAAGCATGGAACAGGACGGTGATCCAGGTCCTTTTGTTTTACTCCACATAAGCGAGGTGCGGTTGAGACACAAATATCTCAGCACACACAGGTGGTGGGGAGGCAAGCTCGGGCTAGCCAAAACGCTTGTACTCCTCTTTGTATCTCAAACACACAGCTCAGGATTACGCGAAACTAAAACCATTCCTCCAGACACGCGAACGATCCTTCCCTGTTGCTGCCTCTCTCGTTGGTACCATCCCTCGGGATGGTCAGTAATGCTCTTTAGGTAGCCACGTGTTGTGTGGAGATAGACTGCTTCTCAGATGAGTTCCCCTCTGCGGGGTTTTTTGGAACACGTAATTTTAAATTACTACCATCATATCCGCATGTGTTTTATGACGGCCTGCCTTTAAAAAATATTTTTAAACATAGATGTTGATTTTATGGGGAACGGAATGCCAAGAAGCAAATAAGTATAAATACGTAACAAAAGAACAAAATCATTTCCTTACAGTGAGAAAAGCCGTTGGAAACAAATTGCTAAGAAGTCATTTTTATAACTTCTGTTCTACGGACTGTTCAGGACGTGCAACACACGGAACGTCGATGGGTTCTGCCCGCGTACGCAGCTACCCCAGCTCTGGTCCCAAGGGAGTATTGCTGCCAGTAAACAACCGCTACTGTGCCTGTGGGGCCTCCTTGCATGTTATTAAAAAAATAAGTACCACAAGAAGTGTCTTATCACTGTGAATTTTCAAATTGTCTTTCTCTGCTTGGCAGCTTTTTCCATTAATAGCTTTAATGAGCAATTTATCTTGTACCCGCGTATCTGCAAAATGCCAAGGTCGGCATCGGCTTGTCAAAGGCACGCTATGTAAAGGTCAGAAAAGGCAAAACCAAACGGGAATCACGAGATGCAACAATACCCTTCAGCCAAATCTAACTGCTACCAGTATCAAAGGAAGATTCCTCATGAACTTCAGCCAGGACTGAAACTTGTATCTAAAGCTATGATTAGAAAAAAAGCAGCTTTCAGACAATGAGAGAGCAGGAGAACTGACTGTATGGACAGGAAGTAACACCAGTAAATTGACTTAATTGAATCTACATTCATTGATAATCAAGATCACCACTAAACTGCGTGCTTCATACTCTCCACTGCTGCTAGCGCAGAATGCCACCCAACACCACAGCCTGGTTTTTCTCAGCCCAGAAGAGCTATCAATCTCCATCCAAACTAAAGAAGATGACAGGGAAAAAAGGCAATAACCCATTTTCTTCATGGCACTGCGCGAAGAGGAACAAAAGGGCCCCGAGACAGTATTATTTCTGAGCTTCAAAAGAAAAAAGGAAAAGGATCCTTATAATAGTCATAATTTATTTTCTTTGTTTTCAAAAAACGACATGAATTGGAAAATTGTTTGTTGGAACGAATCTCTTGGAGAACTGGATAGAGGACTGTTCATAAAGGTGAACGTAACATCTCCAGCCAAAGCTGCTTCTCCAAGACAAACCCACATTGCTCACAGTCCTGCAAATCCGCCCTGATCCGCTACGAGGCAGGTGCCCATTCCAGCTGTCTTGAAGGATGCTAAAAATATCACAGAGTAAACTGGAGTTGTTCTTGTGTGCATACAACCTTTGGCGTGTATATCTCGCCCCCAAGCAATACATGAAACCTGATTAAATGTTGTGCTTAAATGTAGGCAAAGCATCTTACAAAACAAAACAAAAAAAGGTTGGGGGAGGAGGGACGGCAATGTCCACTTCTGTCATCCCTCCCTGTTGAAGTGAACTAGGTAAATCAATTGTGATTCAACGAAAGTTTGTTAAAATGAAATAACTTCATTTCTCACCAGAAGGAAGCCATGGGGATGAGGCACGGTACCAATACCAGTGCACCGCTATATATCCAGCATAACCACTCACCTACTTTTTCTGTATGGCCTCTACAAAGTAATTCAGAGATGGACAGTACTGTACGGCCAGAGCCTGTATCCTCAATTTTATTCCTGGATTTTACAATTGGGAAGAGCAGCCTGAGCCATAGCCTTTTTTTCAGATGCTGACTACGCATCTTAAATCTCTTAGATCCGCGTTGATCACATCAAACAGTTCCAGGCACGAAACGACCACGGCTTGTAGCAACGGCCGCAATCAGCTATATGATCTGGACGCTCAGCAAAAGAAATCCGAACCAGATTTCACATGGCAGAATACGAACAATACGTCTCCTGTATTGGACAATATGTAAGGGGCTTCTTATGTAACACTCCTCTCATCTTGGAGGAACTTAAAACACTGCTTTATATTGCAGTGGTGGGGTATCAGAGCAACTCTACAAGCTTAGAGCAGTTGCCGTGGAATTGTACTGCTATAAAATGAACGGGGAATTTGCTTATGAATATACAGCACCCTGTTAAAAACATTTTTTTCATATCCATGTAATCAGGCAGCACTTTCACCATCACCTGACACATGCATCCTGGAACACGGGGGCAGACGTGATGGGGACAGACAACCCAAGCGTCACAAAGTCACAAAGCAAGGTACCGAGCTCTCATCCAAGGGTCAGATCGTGCCGCTGAGGAAATACTGAGTTAATCACATGTTTGCGTGCGTTAATTGCACTGTCTTGGCCTTTAAAGATGACTATGGACAATAGACCGCAGCCCGTTTTAAGAGGGCACAAACTTCAGAGAAGGTAGTGAAGGACATTTGCTCATTTCACACATGGGGTCAAATTTGGCACGCTGGCATTTTTGCATAGTCATGCTCTTAGAAGAAGAAAGCATTTATTTTTTAAAAGTAAATAAATTCCAGTCTCCCTTTTTTCCTTGAGAAGAAAGCAAGGCTTCCTTTCATGTACTGGGAAATGTCATTCCTTGTCTATGCAATTATCCAAGGACATCAACAATGCACTTGAAGTAGAGAAGTCAATTAATGTACAAATTACTTAATCCTTTATAGTTGTCCTCCACGTAATAAATAAATCTTATTTCTATCCCCTACACCGTTTAAAGGCATTGCTTCATGAAGGATGTTCTAAAACACGTCACACAACCATTTCCACAGCTCCTATGTCGGATTTTGCTTTCCTTTCTGCAAAGACAGACGGGACGGGGTGGAACCGATTCACTGCGCAGCTACGGATTACTCACTTAAACCTCCCCGATTTCCAGTCTGCCCATGTGTGTAACGGTGTAGCTCTGCACAAGATTGTTGTGAGGATTAACTATGTGACACTAAAAGTCTTTGAGACCTCCTCAGTAAAAACAGTTTCTATAAAAGTGCATATGCATAAAGCGCTAATTGATGCCAGCTGGCCTTTCATCCCGGGCTGCAAAACAGCTTCTTACCACACACATTTCCTTTCGTGGGCACCGGCAGCATATTTTTTATTTCTAAATTCCTGGGGTTTGCCTTAAAACATACAAACCATTTGATTTTCAGGAATACCACAATTAGGAGATTGATGCAGCAATGTATTTCAGTGATCGCCTTGATTAACCCTGCACAGGCAAGAAGCGTAAACATCGTAGAAACCTTCAAAACTGAGAAATTACCCCCATTTGCAGCGTAGAGCTCTGGGTTCAGCAAATTCAGGACTCGGCACCATCAAATTAAGACATATACGTAATTATTTTTCTCTTAGTTTTCCCCTCTGTGCTGCAAACGACTGTGTTTTCTGGAGCCCCTCCCTCAGCTGCAGAACTTGGATGTGCTCCACCTGCTTGTGTCTGCTGACAGACACCAGAGGAATTTTCACTTCATCTGTTCCACAGATGCTCAGACTCTCTTCCTAAGACACATCATACAAAAATGTCTCCCAAACAATTAGCAGGATTTCAGCCGGCATGACTGTGATGGCTGCACGTAAGGTGAAGCTCAGACAGCTCTTAAGAAATGGCAGCTCCGGAATGGGCGTCTGGGACCTTAACAGCCCTTGTTTAAATCTTCCTGCCTGACACATTTATAGTTTTCCGTGTAGTCAAAAGGGCAAAGGGGGCTGGTATGCAGAAAGCTACTACAATGTGAGAAACATCATGCACTTCTATAACCTCTTGCACTCACGCTGACACGAAGGTAATTGCTAATGGAGAGCAGACATGCAACCTCATTCAAAGAGGGAGAAAAAAAAAATTGCAGAAGGATCTCTGTAATCATCATCCCTACATCTCGCTGCAAAATAAAATCCACCGCTTTCCCAAGGAGCTAACTGGAATAAAAATAATCTTCTGAAATGTGCTGTGAAGTAGTATTGTGATATTTAATTGAAAGATCCGCCTCCCTCGGCCGTTCGCCTGGCAGCACTGACATCCAGCGGGGCTCTTGCCCCTCAGAAGCCTGCCCCTGCTCTTCACCCGTCCCCAGCGAGGCCACCGCCCCCGAATCCCATGGCAGAAGGTGACGGCTCGACTGCAAAACCAGGGCACGCTAACAAATCTGAAAGGACAGCACGAGCGCCTCGCCATTGCTCAGAAGGCTCACACTACAAAGTCCAGCGGCTAAATTACCAAAACTTCTCTCCTTTGGTTTCACAACAGACCTTCAGAGAGTCCTCTCGTGTCGCACTGGAGGACTCAAATTGAAACTTTTGTCTGCAATGACAGGAATTTAATTCCCACTCATAAACTCTCGACGAGAGTATTTCAAGTGGCCACGAGTTAGCCATGTCTGACTTCAGGCCTACGGCGACACACAAGCCTCCCTGAAACGACCGGCAAGTGGATACCAGGAAAGGGATGGCTGCTCTGCCCTTCCCTCCACACGACACCCCAGAGGGCTTGCTTTTGGGGAGCGGGAAGGGGGTTTACTGCTGTTAACTTAAGTTATCAGGATGACAGAGGCTGCAGAAAAGCGGCACGTGCTGGCACCGCAGCCCTGGGGCACAGGCAGCTGCCCGTTTTGAAGATGATGGGACATTTCGGAGCGCACGCTTGACTCGTACCAGCCCCAGCCCCTTGCTGGGGGGCATTGCTGGGGCCCGGGGAAGCCTGGGTCAGAGCACAGCGGCCAGCCCCGGTCCTCGAGGCCCAGGACAAGGACGGACACATCCTCATCCTCCCCTGTCCCCAGACGGCAGGAGGGACAGCCAGCCCTAAAAGATGGGGCCGCCTGAAGGTGGAGAACACGCAAAAACCAACCCGCTCCAGCCAACATGGCCAGCAGCCACCCAGAAACACACAGCCCCGCCACAGCCCCACCACAGCCCCACCACGGCCCCAAGGCATCCACCACCTCTCTGGGCAACCTGGAACAGTGCTCTACAACCCTCAGTGGAAAAATTTTTTTTCCTAATATCCAATCTAAATCTACCTCCTTCTATTTTAAAACCATTACCCCGTGTCCTGTCACAACAGGCCCTGCTGAACAGCGTTTCCCCATGTTCCTTGTATGTTTTCCTTGCCAGCTTTTATTTAGTCCTCTGGAAAAAAAAAAAAAAAAA
>WHYT01013884.1:0-105119 GCA_009806455.1 Tetrax tetrax | reverse complement strand
TTTTTTTTTTTTTTTTTTGCCAGGGATGTCTTCTGGTTGTATAGAAATTGTACAGATGAATGTAGCCTGGTATGGTCTCCCAATCTGGAGTCAGAGGAAACAACAATTTTAAGACTTTTACTAAATAATTTAATCTTTTGTTATATGTGTGCTGATTTGTTCTAAGATTTTCTGGTGTACTGATCTAGTAGTATTGATAATTTTATTTTTTTTCCACTATTGAATTTTTCAAAACATATTTTTTCCTTACTTTGAGTGTCAGACAGAATCAGAAATATGTTGCTGGATTTTCAGATTTAGGGAGATAAGACCTAGGGGCTTGTCAGCTTTAGTAATAATGCACTAAGAGAATTAATGAACTATTCGACTCCTTCCTTCTTAATGCTGCTCTTTTTTCACTGTTTTTAACATGTTTCTGTTGTGGTTGCTTTGTTGATAGGGCTCCACCTCAGATAAAACGTCCCAATCGAGAAGTAAAACCTTTGAGGAAAGAATCACCAGGACTGCAGCCCCGTGGGCCTGCGGGCAGAGCACACGCAGTATCCAAGGGCGAGAAGTCTGCAGGCAGCCGTGAAAGGGAGTCCAGAGCTAGAGGAAGAGACGACAAGGTAAGAAGTGAGAAAGAACGTGGGGGGAAGGAGGTATGATGCAGCAGGTGGCAAAGGGAAGCATTCTTAGTTTTAGTTATTTAATACAGGTAATAATGAAAACCCACAAGAATACCGTGCAAGAAAACTTGGTGCTTTCCTCTTGCCTCATGGCGGAAGCATGTATCATGGAGATATTTAGTAATAATGACACCAAATTAAGGAAAGTTCTGTCATGTTTGCTCTGTCTTGATTTGAGACGATTTTTTTGATGGGGGGGGGGAAGCATAGTGGCCTGTTGCTGGGGGTTTCTTATCATCTCAGTTAGACCATAGGCTTGACTCTAATTTGTCAGTGTCAATCAGGCATAACGTCACTTCTCCTCCTTCTCCCACACCCTTTAGGAAAAAAAAAAAAACCAACAACAAATATTTTGTAAAGATTTTCATGTAAAAAGTGCAAAAGTGGGACCACTGCCCTTCTCTAGACTTTACGCATTATGAATGGAGTTCCACAGTATGATTGCCTCTGCCATACCATTGTAAAATGTAGGTGTCCCTGGAAGTCCAGGACTGAAAAAAATGCCTGTGTGCAAACTGCTGTTTCTGAGACACTTGCATTTTTAAATTTAATTGTGGAGGCAGTGCCAGGAACCCAAGAAATCTGTGGTTTAAATGATACAAGTTGAGAGTGTATTCAAGTGGCTTTACTTTCCTGACAGACAGAGATAGGAGAAGCCTCTTCCTATGGGGGCACACAGTATTGTACAGATCTTGATAGATGAGTAAGAAAATATTTAGGCCAGTTTTCCTCCAAATTAATTTGGTTAGTCCCTTCGTGACCTTTCTATTACAGGTTGCTTCTGCACAGCGCAGAAAGAACTCAAAGATACTCTTTTTCCATCATGAATTGCTTTTCTGATACAAAGGAAAAGTATTAATTAATCCCAGCCCTTATTACCCTCAGTAGGTAGGGCCAGGCACATTTTCAGCAGTGCCACTGAGTGACTGCACAGATCAAGTTTAATAATTTTAGAAATCTCTCTACCCTGGATCAGTAAGATTTAAAATAACAAGTGTGCATTCTGCAAGCTGTAAAAAGCTTGTGAAGACCTCTGAAATTATTTACAGTTCTGCCAGCTATATGGGGAATTGGAGTTGTGGTGTGTGACAGGTTCACCAGATGTGCTTGTGTAAGGCAGCCTTCAAAGTCTCAGCTCTAATGAGGGTGAACTCTGCTCTCACAGCTTTCCGGTGATGAGCATTTCAGGGCTTTACGGTAAGGAGCTCCCAACAATACAACACAACTTGTACAATACTTGTCTCTGGGAATAATGCGATGAGCAACACTGCTGCTGTCAGGCAGAGGAAGAGTCATGAAGGTGTTCCATTTAATGCGGTACATTTGAAATGCTACTCTTATCTGAATAAATTGGTCACTAGATGGCAGAAGGAAAATGTGTCTACTCTTCAAAAAAATACCAACATGTGCTCTTATTTCCCCCTTTGTCTAATTACTTGGTGTTTATTTTACTTTCTTTGTCTGGGGTATATATGCAGAAATCACACCAGGTTACAAATTTTCATGTGTTGTATGAAGATTTTGTATGGGATCCATGATTTTCTTTTAAAGAAAATTTTGAATGAAAGAGGAAGTAGCCAGGTGTGGGAAGTGAGAGAAGTTAATGCAACTTTCCACATTTTACACACAGGCATGAAAATAGGTTTAACTTCCCTTTCAGCTTTATCATTTCTTAGTTTGCAAGAGTCTGTGTTCTTCTATTTCTGAACTAAAGCTACGTGGAGCTCGCCTCTGTAGCCTAGGATGTTGAATCAAAAATGTTTAGTAACTCTTCATGTTCAGTTAAAAATAGCAGGGCAAAACTGAAGCTTCAAACTAGGCAACCAGATACCTGTTTTCTCATAATAAATGTTTCAGCTCTGTAGTTCTTGGGTTTGGGCATTTGGCTAGGACTACTTAGAATATGTAATGAACTTGGATGCCATATCCATTTCCTAAGATGCTGGTTGCAGTGTAACAGGTCGTACACTGTCCTGGCTATAGTATCACAATGCAATATGCATATTTATTTGTAGTATTTTTCAAGATAAGCATAGCTATAATGTGTGCGTTTTAGAAATGTTTTATCTCATGGTAGTTGTGATGCCTTCTTTCACCGTTTCTCCTCCCCAGACTATATAATATTTTCATTCTGACTGTAATTATCTTGGGATAAGGAGTGTTAACCTTACTGTGCCTGCAAAATGACCTTTTGTAGCGCTACATAAAACAATTTTGAACTGCAACCCACTTGATGGTGTTTATCCACAAAACCCTTACATTTACATGTTCCTTTTTCTCAAATACTGCTTTCAAGTGCTTCTTCCTTCTTAGTTCCACTGGAAATTATTAGCCTTGTTCTCAAGGTTACCTTCTGCTGGATCATTGCCAAGAATTTTAGCTCCCGTTCAGTAGTTCAGCTTAAAGAGGCAGCATGAACACTACCTGTCTGTCTTTTAGAAATTGCACAACACCATTTCTAAGCACTAGAGTACTTTTAGGGGTATTCTTTAGATTATTTTAGATTGCCAGTGGACAGGGACGGTAGATAATGCGAAGGATATGAAACAGCCAAGGGTTGTGCTGCCTTATCAGTGAAGCGAATATTAAAATTTATGAAGATATGACTTAAAGTTGACTTTTTTTTTTTGCTTGATTATTCTGCTAGGTGTCATCAAAAGCAAAGGCAAGGTAGATTACAGGAATATGGATGTGAGATGAGGTATTCATATTTAGGTGGAGGCACAGACCTCCATGCTTTGGGACTAGAAGCCTGCATAATCTCCATCCCAGAACACTAAAAGAACTGATAGATGAAATTGCAGGATTGGGAGCAAGCAGATTTCCAGTAAAATTTATTTGATCTACTGTTGTCTCATATTAATGGTGAGTTGTGTTGCTGTGCCTGTATTTAGAAGGGGAAAGGAAAAGTGGTCCAGGTAATTGGAGTTGTTAATTTTGCCTAGACAGCGTGCAAATTTTTACAACGAATTTAGAATGGACAAAATGGGACTAACTGGAAAGTGGAATTAAGTGAAATAGAATTTCTTAAGCAAAGGTGTTGCCTTTGCCAGCGCTTTCTTTAGAGTTCTAGTTAAACTCTTAGAAACAAATTTATCTGCCTGGATGCCACATGGGAAGTAATTACTTAATCTAATGAGTATGTGGTGTATAAGAATTTTAAGGAGGGGAGAAATTAGGCAGCAAGGGGAATGTAAACAAGTGGTACAGAAAGAAAAAGTATCAGTCAATTGGCAAATCATTTATGGATTTCGTCCAGAGTAGAGGTTGACTTTTGTTTTGCACTCAAATTAATGACCCTGGCAGAAAAAAAAGAGGCATTTGCTAGTTCAATTTGCTGATAACACAGAGTTGGGAAGCACCATCACCAGAAGAGGTGAATGAGGCTGTTGTGCAGGAGGAACTGGATGACTCTGTGCTGGAATCACAGAAATGGGATAATGTTCAGCAGCGCAGAGCAGCAGGCTATGTTCTAGGAGACTACAAAAAGAATCTCTGCTAGAAGCTGGGAGATCAGCAGTAGAGGAGAAGAAAGATTTGGACATATGGATGGGAAACACTGGCTGCCACAGTGAGGCACAGCCAAGTGCCACCTTTGGCAGCAAGGGGTGGAGAGTGCATCTGGCAGTTGGTGTTTGGTGTTTGTGTGTAGTGGAAAGCCTGCAGGAAAAAAAAAGAGCCTGCAGGAAAGCAAGATGTCTTCAGGACCCAGCTCTGGTCGTTGCAGCTGCCAGAGTTATCCTGCGTAATTGATCTGTTTGAGATTCAGTGTAAGGTGGCAGTATGATATAGCCATGGGAATTAATGTAAATGAAATCCTAGGCCCACTTCATTGAGCTGTTACCAGCAGAGAGAACAAATGCCCATGCTGTTATAGGAGGCCCTGATGAGACAGCAGCTGGAGTATTTTATATACATTTCTACAACTGTGCTCAAGAAAGATGTGTTAATATTAGAAGAAGGGAGGAAAAAAAAGGGTTGCCAAAGTGAACAGGTAATTGTGTTCAGCTTGTGTTCCAAGAGGAGCCTTACTTGCTTGGTGAATGAAGGCAGAGTACACGCATGCTGCGTGTACATCAGGGTGGCATCATCATCATCAGCGAGATGACTGCTGAAACTAATGCACAAACCCAGTACAGGAGTAGAAATACATTCATTTTGGAAATAAGGTTTTTGTTCCAGTGGGTTAGTACAGGCCTGACAGCTCTTCCTGATAGAAAACCTAGAAAATTTTGAAAATTTTTAAGTCAGAACTTGGTTGGCTGAGGTGAAGGTTCCATGATGGGATTCCTAAGGGGACTTGTTGGGAGCAGTATGTTGCAGTCCTGTATGTTGGCATATGTTCTTAGAGGGAAGCCACTGCAGCAGCTTTAAAGCTGTTTTGGGAATGTAATTCCACAAGAAGAGATGACGATAGGACTGAACAACTTATGCTCACGCCTGCTGCCTGGAATCAGGTGACAATTTTAAAATTATATTTTCTAGTCTCACCTGCTGACTGAGGACTGCATGTTGGACCAATTTGGGGCCAACGTTAATAATACTATTACCTGTGAAAACGGTAAATACTTTAAATATTGGTTTAATTCCAGAACTGAAAAAAAAAAAAAGGAAATATTCAATGTCACTAACGTGACAGCCAAGGTGATGCTGAAAGCACCTCTCCCAGTTGGCCACCCTTCTCCCTCCGTTAGCGAGCCGTGCTGCGGGGAGCAGGAGAAACAGCTTTCCAACAAAAAACAGCCCTTCCAAAAAACACCAGCCCTCCCCGGGGAAGCCAATATGGCGGCGCCAGGGCTGAGCGGGGAGGCGGCCGGGCGCGGGGAGGCGCCACCGCCCCGCGGCGGAGGAGCCGAGGGCGCCCCGCCCCGCCGGAGCCGCGGGGCACTTCTTTACCCTTTCATTTCTTAGGATTTTCTCTTTTTTTTTTTTTTTTTTTTGGTTCTTTGAGCTGCGTCGCAGCCGTGCCCGGTGTCGCCTGCGTTGCCGGATTTGCGCGGCCGCAGCAGACGGGCTGTCGCAGCGCCGCCGGCCCGGCCTTCCCCGGTGCGCTGCAGCCGCCGTGAAGCCGGGCGCAGCTCTCTTCCACCCAGAAAAAAAACAGGACATCCGATTTGTTTCGAGATGTGCAGAACAATTCTTCCACTAGGAAACCCAGTCCATTGCAGAGGGATAGGAGAGAGGCGTGTAACAAAGACAGCAAATACCTTTCATTTAATTGTCATTTTTTTTCCCCCCTTCTTCCTTTTTCATGGTTACATTTGGACTCCATTTTCTCCTGAAATCTTCCAACTCTACAGGGCTTTTCTTTCTGTTTCCTTTTTATGCCAGGCCGTTACATTTTTGACACCAGCTTTTTTTTTGTTTCTAAACACAACTTTCACCTCCATTTCCAATGAAAAAAAAAAATGACCTGGGAGTGCTAAACAACAGCAGTTCACTTGCAGGCGCGCAATAAAAATAGCGGGAAGATTAACTGCTCCCTCGCAGGCCTCATGGGCAAGCGGCAACGGGGAGGGGCGTAATCACTACCTTTTTTCTTTTTCCGCTGCGTCTCGGCCCGCCTTTGCCTGGGCGGCTTTTGTCCAGCCAGCTGGGATTCTTTAACTTGCTGCTGACAGTGTTTAGAAGCTGAGTTAAAGAGTCCTAAAGCAGCTCCCTACTCAGCCTCCTTCGTTAAAACCGCGCAGCTGCTTTGCGGGGCACCGCAGAACACCGCCGTCGAGCTGGGAGGGGAAGGAAGCCGTTTCCTTCTGAAACAGGAGAGGAGGAGTGCAAACCCTGATGCTTCAAAGGGAAAATGTGACTTCAGCCCTGTACGCTTCAGGGGGCTGTGGAAGTGTTAACTGGAAACTCTGGGGCGTTTGGGGTGGAGGCAGCATGCGGCTCAGTCACTGAATGAGTATTGGCATGCTGCAAGAAATTACTCAAGTTCGAAGAAGCCTTGGTGACCTGGGAGCTTCTTTAGGGCTTTTGGTGCAACCTTTAAATAAATGTGAGCCTTTAAAAGCAATTTAACTGTTTATGGAGCTGGCCTGTGAATGGGAGGGAAATAGATAGTTTGCAGTTGAGGAAAGTTCTGGGCAGGAAGGCTTTAATTAAACAAGGGGAGAGAATCTTCTTCGTTTTCCTCTATCAAAACCAACAGCTTTTGTGTTCCTTTTTAGTGATGATGGGGTGCCAGTTGTTTAGCTCTGGCAGGTAATGCGGCAGGTATAGTGTCTTCAAAATATGCCTCAGATGCTCTGGTCTTCAGCTGGGAGTTAATGTAGCATTAAGTTGTGACATGGCCTGCTTTGTGGGGCTATTTTTGCATTTGTGCCTTTGGCTGGCCAGGAAGTGTGTCAGTTGTCTAAAGAGTGTTTTAGCACTGTTAAGAGAGTCTGGTTTGCTGCTTCAAAACCAGCAAACTCACCCACCGTGATGAACTCTGATGAGGTTTTGTCACCGAGCTGCATCTGTGAAGGAAGCATGGTGCTGTTGTGGTGGAAGCAACCACAGGTGTTTGGAGATTCCTTGTGGAGTGCAGGGTGTGAACACATGGGTTTTGCTGGCCATCGTGGTGCTGAGATGGCTGTGTTAAAGCTTGGTGCCTACAGAGGTGAACCAGACAATATCGCAATATATTGCTAGTAAAGGGTATGGCGAAAGAAAAATGTCCTGATGAGTCTTTGACTTTCACTTCTAGGGAAAGAAAATACCCCAGGAAGTTGCTGATGCGGAAATACCAAAATTTGATGGAGTGGGTTACGACAAAGACTTGGTTGAAGCTCTTGAAAGGGACATTGTATCAAGGAATCCAAGCATTCATTGGTATGAGGATTTTCTCAATTCAAGTGTTTTTGCTACTGTCTGGAAGGAGAGAAGTTATCCTTCTTCTAACTCTTAGAACAAGGAGCCATCGTAATCATCTACAGATAAGAAAAACAAGGTCTTTTGGTTTTAACAGTTTATTAATTTGATTGCAGTTAGGCTTCTGTTGCTAACTGCTATTATGTGCAGTACATCCGTTACAGGTACTGCTGAAATGAAAGTATACTCCAGAGAACTTTCAAGATACCTCTTTGGTGTTCACATTGTCCAAAACAATTTTTAATTAAGCAGCTCTGGGTAACTTGAGTTGAAAATAATTTTTTCCCTACCTTCCAAGAGTGGATTCAATTTTAGGTCACAGGATTAAAGGAGTGCTCTCATGAGGCATATACTGATATGCTAAAATAGATGGTACTAACTGAAAAGCTTCACTATTTTTTCTTGTGTAAAAATAGAAGAAATATGGTTGTGTAAAAGGAAATCTCACACGCAGGGTAACACTAGGTGTGCTCTTTAATCACAACTCAGAGTTGGGCTGCCACCAAGGTGAGTGACAAACTCTGCTACATACACAATCTTCTTATATACTATTTCTATGTGATTACATAAGGTTTAAAAATTCACAGAAGTTTCCACATGACCTTTTCAGTTCTTAGAACTCATCAGTCTTCATGTCCACAGAATTTCACATATTTAGTACAACTTCTTCTGTCTTGCTCCTGCTCTGCTTCAAATAAGTTATCTTCAGGTCATCACATCCCATGATCTTCCTCTTTGAAGGCTTGTGGTCTAGAAAGCCTATAATACACTTACTCAAGCAAAAATCAATTGATTGATTTCTGTTCATTAACACTGCAAACACACCTGTAAAGGTTAATTTATCAACTATTGTATATCTATTCATCTGCTGATTAGCTTTGATCAGTCTTGTGACCGCCTTGGTAAGGGCTATGCAGGGAACATAGCTGAGAACCTGTGTTCCAAACTCAGTGAGCAGCAACAGAAAGGCCATAGGCTTTAACAGTTGTACCGGAATCTTATACAAGTTTCTTAATCTTGCACAGGGATGACATAGCGGATTTGGAAGAAGCCAAAAAATTATTAAGAGAAGCGGTTGTTCTTCCAATGTGGATGCCTGATTTTTTCAAAGGAATCAGAAGACCTTGGAAGGTGAGATTTATTTGGTGCTTTGGTAAATGGCAAGCGTATTTGTGTATGTCTGCTGCTGTAACGTGTGTGGATGCCTGTAGCAGAAGGCTAAAAAGGCAAATGGGAAAGATCAGGAATTTGTTCATTAAGTCTTCTCATAATGATTCATGTGAAATGCACTGAAAGAAACAGCTGGAAGTGTATGTGGGCTTTACAGTAAATAATAATTCTTTTGTATTTACTTAGTCATTGCTTATTGACTTTGTAATACTTTCTAATATGTCAGCCTGTGCATGTGAGCAAGCATGTACAATGTATTGACAGAAGCAGAAATGCTTAATAGACGGCTCTGCTTAAGGTTATGGCGGCCACTCTTCAACACTTCACCGAGGAAAGTCGTCCTTGGGCTGTTTTGTTCTACATGTGCCAACTGTCTCTCACTCAGACTGCAAACTGTAGGCCGGATGGTACAAGGAAGCAAGGAGAGAGGGGGCTGATCTGAGTGATGATTTTGCTTTGCAGCTACACTTGCAGCTGGCACAGTTACTGCTGCAGTGGGAGAAATTCGGAGTGGGAGGATGAGCTGGCAGTGGGGCAACAGGAAGGATGTAAGACTGAGCTAGGCTGGCTGGTGGACTAGAGATGAGCCCAATCTGGGCCTTGCTTGGAGCTCCAAAGGAAAGAGGAGGGAGGAGGTTGCTGAGTGTTTCTGTAAACAGAAAATGAAGTGATCCTGCCTTTGTTGTGGATTGACCCTTGTTTTGGGAACAACAAGCCGCAACACAAGGGCTTTCCAGTCACTGAGAAGGCTTACTGGGGAAAAGAGTCTGTTGCATATTGTCTTTTATCCTGACTCTGCAAAGCAATGGCAATTGCATGTGTGGGGAATGCTGTGTACATGAGTAGTTTCTGTGGTTTAGTATGCTGATTCAGCAGCGTATTTCAGATCTTGTGTTACTAACACTGTCTCTTCCTGCTTGCTTCTTGTACTTCTCTGGCTTATACTTAGGTCTGACCCGCAAAGCTCTCCTCTTCCAGCCTAAACCAGTCCTAGATCCCCATTATTCTGCTTGTTAACAAAACAAAGCTGTTTGGGAACTGATCAGTGGATGACTTGTCATTCTTGGGGATTATATCTACAGACAGTAAAGAGGAGAAGTCAGAAAGAGTGCGAGCTGATGGCGGGAGCTGGGAAATTGCTGCTTGAGGACCATTTGTGAAGGTTTTAGTGAGTTGCAGAGGGGCAGCCCAAACCTAGAGTGTGCCCAAACCTAGCCCCAGCCCCTAAAGGGCTTGTGGTCAGTACCAGCAGGCTCCAGGTTAACCTTATGGTCAACAGAGCTGTCAGCTTGGACAGAGCCTAGATATTGTGGGTTATAAGTATAGGGTAAGATTTTAGTGTCTTTTAAACAGCTGAAAATCTCTCTTTTCCTCTAGCATAGAGGAAGTTAATCCATACCCTTATTATACACTCTGAGGGCTCTATCTTCAAAAACTTTTAAGGCAGTGAAGAGCTGCCATGTTTGTTTTTTTTCACCTATGCCTAGAGGATGTAGTAGCCATCTGTCTTTAAGGCAGATATCACAGAAGACTGGAGCAAAGAGTGAAGAGTGCCCCTGGCCCTGTCTCCAAGTATTGTGTCAGTGGATAAAGAAACAACAGCCTGATCTCCCTGGAAACATTCAAGGCCAGGTTGGACGGGGCTCTGAGCAACCTGATCTGGTTGGGGGTGTCCCTGCTCCTTGCAGGGGGGTTGGACTAGATGACCTTTGAAGGTCCCTTCCAACCCAAACCATTCTATGATTCTATGATTCTATGATCTTTTAAAGAGTTTCAATCTGCATCCCTTTGCATGAGATTATCTTCTCCTACTGAGTAGTGTTGCCTCTGAAAACTAGGTGGTTGTAGACATGGAAAAAATTTTAAGATTATTTCCTCTCTTCAGTCTGAAATGCAAATTGATTTCTGATGAGTCCATGAAGAGTCATCATTGTTAGCCTTTTCCCTGGTGACTTGTGAAGCTGTAACTCTCCTGAATTTATTTTTCACACAGAACAGCATGTATTTTCCCTACTGTTGACCTCTGACTGTGCTACAAGGATGAGAAGTTTTGAAGGGAAGACTGTTTCTTGCAGTAATCAGTGTAGCAGCAGGCATTTGTTGAGCCTAGGCATTCAGGACTATAATTCAGGGAAAAGGCAGCCCAATCTGTTTTTGGATTTTCAGACTCTCCTGAGAACAATTCCCAAGACAGGGCTCACAGTTTGTGCCTGTATTCAGAGGATGGTGCCTCTTATGAAGAAGCCAGCTGTCTTCCCTGATTCAACACAGGTGCTGTGTAGTTGCAGCCACGGGTTTCTGAGTGTTCACGGGCTTGCTCTTTCTTTTTCTCCGAACTGTTTTGTGCCAAGAAGGCCTCGTTGCTCGCTGTGCTTCCCACTGCTCTGCTAGTGATTGTTACAACAACAAGAAGTGACCCTGCAGTGATTTCATCAAAACACTTACTCCCTGCAGTGCATTTCAGCTTCTTATTGGAATACTTTGGATTAACAGAGCCTTAGAAGAAGAATAAAGAAGTCTTTGTGTTTGTCAACGGTTTTAACTAGTGAGTAAGTGGCAGCCTCCTAGTTTGCAGAGAGAAAGAGCAATTTGATCCTATGTGTTTCTGTTTGAAACCATGCACATTTTGTTTTGCTGAGAACTCAAGTTCTTTTTTTCTTTTCTTTTTATTTATCTGATATGTCTGTCGTCTTTATCGTCAGAGAGCTTGGTTTTCCCCTGGCTTTACACCTGGTGTGGCTGCTTTGCACCTGTGTTATGCACATATATAATGCCACCAGTATGATGTGCTAGGTAACGCTCACACTAAAAAGTGATGGACTTCAATTTTGGCAGTGAGTGGGATGTGTAGCTGAAGCCAGAATTTGACGTTAGTCCCTTTATCACCACGTCCTGCAGTAAACACAGTTTGTCAAACACAGGGTTGAGTGTGATTTGAATTGAGGTGAAGCTTCTTTTAAAATATTAAATAAGCACATTTGAAACTTAGAGAGAGCAGTAAGTCATCTCTGGCCTGCGTATCACAGGCTGAGTAATTTTCACCCAGTTACTCCAGGGTTGTACTTGTAATATTATTATCATATCAGTATGATTATGAAGCAACCCAAATCACTGTATACATCTGAATGTTCATGGGGAGAAAAAGAGTCCATTTACTTTTTATGCTTGCTGCTCTGGAGCTTAGGAAACCTTGGGCAGCCTAAGGAGTGACATTGGGCTGTTAGCTGTATGGATGGCATATGAACGTTTCTAAATTAATTTACCAATGAGTGTATGTTGAGCTTGCATTAGCTAAGTGTTAAATGGCAATAAAGGTATTAAGAGTTAATGGAAAACGGAGCACAGAGAGGCTATTGCTTTTGAATAGTACGTTTTTGAATAATTGCGTTCCCGGTTGATTTGTTTTTATAGATCTCTTCCATGTCATCCTTCATGCTTTTTGAAGTAAATTTTTGTGAGGAACAGATGAAATCTAATTTGCTATGTGGCTTGCATTTGCCAGATATTTTATTGCTGTGGCATTTTATGTAAGTTATTAATTGCAAAGCACATTATGATGTGCAATTCTAATTCTAACTAATTTGATTACCCTTGCAACATAGTACAACTTTACTTCAGGAAACTCTTGTTAGTATGTAATAAGATCTTGCCATTGAGAGGGAAAAAATTGCAAGCTCCTTGAGCACTACATTTTCATAGTGCCATGCTCAAAATCACAGTGCCTTACTCTAGCGCTGTGCAGGGGTGGAACACGGTGTTGTCCCTTTCCAGCACTGCTGCTGAAAGGGTTGGAAAGACTATCCATAAAGATAACAGTATTCAGAAATGTGATCAAAAGTGATTAACCAGTCTCAGTGCTACAATCTTAATATGGGTCCTGAGAGCACTGTGTGCCTGCCCACAAACCTGCTTGTGTAATGATGGGTAACTGTGCTGAGCTGCTGAGATGTATGCTTCTTACTCTCTCTTTCTGATAGACCACAGATGCAAAGACAGTCTGATGATGTGGATGCCAACCTGGGACTTAGAAATTGTGGTTGAATTTTTTGTTTTAAAGCATTTTGAGTAATCACTGAGGTTCATGCCAGGCTTTTGTGGGACTGAGGGGTAGTCCACATGAGCCAGAGTTGCTTATCTGTAAAATAGAAATAGCCATGCTCTTCTGCCATCCAACAGTGTTGGTAAGGATGATGTTTCATCTAGGAATTGCTAAGATTCAGTAGTATGGCCATAGGAGTACTGAGATGGGGAGATTAAACAGTATGACAAACTGTTGTATTCATTGAATGAATGAATGCATGAGCGTCATGCATACTTAAATGTAAAAATCCACCAGATTCATACATACACATCATCAGGATTTTTTGGCAAAATGTTTTTCTATAGAAAAATGTGCTACTGGGGGAACACAACTTTCTGCAAGAGTATTTTGGTTTCTGTGAAGCTTTCTTCGTGAAGGGGCCTTTGTCCCAAAAAGAAGAATTCACTGTCTTCATCTGCCTTTGCAGCCACTCCTGAGTTGAGAAAAGCCTAAGTTCAAGTCCAGGCCTTATTCAGACAGGCTCTGTCTGATTCAGAGCAAGGCTGTAAATCTTGTTCGTGTCCCAGGTGGTAGGTGCAGCAACAGTTACTGGCTTTTGTAATTCAGACTCCAGTGGAGTGGTAAAGAAGAAATCACAGAACACTTCCATGCTGTTCTTGAAAGCAGTATTCTCATCTTTTGTTTTCCATTGATGCCCATTATGTTATTGAACAATTTAAGTACAGATCTTGAATCATATTGAGATGTAGTGTGCAGTACCAATTGCAAAGGTTCTTTATTTGTTGTTCATTACCTTTGTTTTCACCTTTCAGGGCGTGCTGATGGTTGGCCCTCCTGGCACTGGCAAAACAATGCTAGCCAAAGCTGTTGCTACAGAATGTGGAACGACATTCTTCAATGTGTCTTCCTCCACTCTGACATCTAAATACAGGGGCGAGTCCGAGAAGCTGGTCCGCCTCTTGTTTGAAATGGTATGTCCTCAATTCTGTGATCTGGGGATCACTAAGGTGAGAAAGGACCTCTGTCTTGGCTTCCTGCCCCTCCAGTAGCATGTTGCAAGCATGGAGTTCATTGAACTGACACCCCCTCTACCAGTTAGAAAAACACAATCTCTGTGTTTCCATCCTTTTCTGGTGTGTTGTTGAGGATTAAGAAGGAAATGGTTCATCACTCATGTTTAGGATAGCATTTTCCATCCTAAACATTGAGTTGTGACCTTGATAGAAATTCAGTTCTTATTCCTTTATGGGATAACAAGCCCAGAGAAGGTAGATTTGAAATTGGAAGGGATTTGGAACTGCTATTCTAGAAGCAATACATGTTTTAGTTCTGTTTCTGTTCTGAATGATGGACACAGGCCTCTCAGTAGAGTTGTGGGTGTGGTCCGTCATATCTGAAGGACGTGCCCATCTGGGCCTATACTGAAGGGTCATTCACTTCTTTGGGATTCTCATTGCACTTCTACCATATGCTCAGTTAAAACCTGTCTCTGTTGAGATAGACTGAGCTCCCTTCTGTCCCCTATGCTTACCCCTCACCAGCGCAAAAACCTGGATATGAAAACTTCCTGTATTTTGATTGTGTTCCTTCTCCCCTTTGCAAGACCGGTTGCTGAGGAAAACCAACCAACACTGAAAGACCTCTGACTCAAGGAGTTCAATTTAAAGTGTATAAAATTCAGCATATGCCAGCAGTTTGTGAATCAAGATCTTGAATTATTTTCTTGTGACGGGCAGGGAAGATATGTATGTAGGTTGTCTAGTGGGAACTGGGTCATGGTCTGATCAGGGCCTGTGCTTGCTGCTGCAGCCTTAATAGTGACGTTTTCATTTGAATAAAGGCGAGATTTTACGCTCCAGCAACAATCTTCATTGATGAGATAGATTCCATCTGCAGCCGCAGAGGCACGTCTGACGAACACGAGGCGAGTCGCAGAGTCAAGTCAGAGCTGCTTGTGCAAATGGACGGTAACAAGTGTTTAGATACAAGTTTGGGGCTGGGGTGCTGTTTCTTTACAGGTGGGAACATAAGAACTTGAGCAATCTGGGAAACCTGGCTTTATGGATAGGGGAGAAATAAGGCAGAACTTGAAAGTAGTGTATTTTTGGAGTGTTTGAAGGCAGATAACTGAGTAGGGTGTACTGCTTTATTTTTTATAAAATGACCATTTTGATGGTAAATTGAAAACTCATATTTAAGAGACACAGATTCTAGGAGAAGCAGATAATGGAGATTTGTGCAGTTTAATACAGGTCTTTAATTTTGATGCATTTTAAACAAATTTCTCTCCTTTGTTAGAGTCTCTGGCTCAGAGACCCCACTGTGAGATCTGATTTTGCTGTATTCTGTGGTGGCGGCGAATATTACCCTTTTAGTCAGATTCAGTACCTGTTATGTGTACGTAACGAGGATGACCATGTGAGGAATATTGTATAGTGCAGTGGTTTGATAACCACCTCTGTATTGCAGTTGTTTGACTACTATTTATAGTGTCCTCAAATGCGCAGGTTCATTGTGATGATCTCAGGGTAGGCAGCTTTTTGCCCCCAAATGATAATTTCTTTGCAGTCCTCATTTGGGAGGCCAAGGAGTGATTCCTGTTTCTTCTGTGGCCAGACTGGACAGAGATAGCACTTTCAGTGGGACTAGTAGGGCTGCACTCACCTATGACTGTGTTATTAGCGCTGTCAAAGAGAGCCCTATCTTGACTCAGCAAAAGAATGAAGTGTCCCCCTGTCTGTGACAATGATGGTCTTGTCACACCTAAGCTCTAGGACTTTTGGAAAGGGGCACGAGGACTATATGGAGCTGTTGCTTAGCTTTGTCCAGGCTTTTGCAATGTTTGTCAGTGCAGTGTTTCTTAGCAAGCATCTCGATCAATAAGAGATGTGGAGTGAAATTGCTCTAAACTGTTGTGCTTGCAGGGGTAGGTGGTGCTCTGGAAAATGATGACCCTTCCAAGATGGTTATGGTATTAGCAGCTACAAATTTTCCCTGGGATATCGATGAAGCTCTCCGACGGAGACTGGAGAAGAGGATTTATATACCTTTGCCCACGGGTATGTTTCCTATGAACATTTTCCTTTAAAATGGTCTTTGCAAGACGAGTTGAGGATTACTGCAGGACTATTGGGTTTGGGGAGGAATCTTGATGTTTTTGTGATGAGCAGTGAAATTCAGGGGTTAATCATTTGACTGGTTTGCTTCGTTTTTAAAGAGAGTGAGAGAAAATAAAAAAAATACTACTTGCTTGGGGGCTTAAAAACAAAGAGCTGTGGCATTTCATTGCAAGCCCATTGATGGGTTCTTACATTCTGAAAGGGAGTTAGTTTTAATGAGACTGGAATTATTTTAAATGTTTAACAGTCAGTCCTTGAGTGATCATCAAAGGCAGCCTTTGGACATGTTTAGAAATATTGCAAATGCACTCCGTGCCCTTGCAGACAAATGCAAAGAAGTGGATCCGTGAATTTTCACTTACAGGCTTAGTTCATTGTAAATCACTGCTTGCTTGCCTTTATGACTGTGCTTCGAGTCACTCAGAATGCAGCAGGCTGATTGCTTTCCTGCCCTAAGACGTCTCGGCTTGTATTGTCTTTCCTAGCTGTCATTCACTTGTCCTATTAATTTTGAGATTCCTATCACTTGAAGTTTGCATAGCTTCGTTTCTTCTTGCTACAGTGGATGCCTCATCTCCCTGCATGAGCACTCACGGTAACAAGATGCGTGTTCACGGTGACAGCGGTTGTGATTGAGTTTAGCAGGTATAAGGACACTTGATAGTTTTACAGCTTGTCTCTGCAGCTTACAGGCAGTAACAGCTCCTAACAGGATGCCTGTCTTTATGACCAATTAGTTTAAAATTCTATCAGCTCTTTCTCTTGTTTCTAATTAAACCAGATTGCTTTTTGACACACTGTATTACACCCTGGACAACATACGAGATGTGCTCCAGTTTTATTTCCAGTCTTCTGTTCTCTTGCATCTATTGTGTAAATAAGAATGTTGAGCTATTCTGGATGAGTCTAAATGATGCATTTGTAATTGTACTGTGTGATTTTATGTGGTCAGGCATTTTAATTGAAAAAACGATATGATATGTCATATATAGACCTGTGTGGAATTTGATGTAAGTATATATTCTACAGTGTTTAATTTTCAAAACACTGCAAGGACTTGCTTAGCCCCCTAGCAAAGATTAGAAGAATATTCTCTGATACAGGACGCTCTCTGCAGGTATGCCATATGTACATTGTGCTCTGTAAATAATAAATCCCCATTTTATAGCTAGTGCCAGTTGTCTGTGATTGATAACTACGTTCTTGACACTTCTGCAAAGCACACAAAACCTTTAGATGAGCTTTCTAATTTCTTTTATATTTCCCCTCCCCTCAAAATTAAAAACAATATTATTAATAAATAAAATATAAGTGTGGACATTTCCTTAAGACTTTTAGCCTTTCCTACTGCTATTTCTTCTGCTGTGGTTATCCTCTTTTCTAGGTCATAAGAATTGGTCACTGTGGAAATAAAGATGCTGAGCTGGTGTATTTTTCTGTGCAGTATAGAAGCCGGGAAAGCATTCGTCCTCTTCTTTACCACCCTTGAGCAGAGTAACTCTGAGGCCTAAGCTGTCAAATATGGATTCCTTCTTATAAGCTTAGGCTGCTTAACATAAGTACCCAAATGCACACGTGCACATGCTCTCTACAAGAAAAATGGTTAATTGGCTGCATAGATACTCATTTGCACAGCTGGTTATCATGGTGCACACTGCATCTAGGTCTGAAAGTGGGATACCAGGACCTTTGTATTGTAAATATATTAATATATGTTTACTGTATCAATGTATCTGTTTTCTATTAGGCTTCAGCAGTTTTCTTGGGTCGCAACTGAGTAAAGTGCTTAAACATATGCTTAAAGTTCAGCCTATTGTTAAGGGGTTTCTGCTGTCTGAAGTGCTGTTAATAGAATCCTCATTGTGGTTCTAACGAAACTGTGTGAATAATATGCAATCAAACACTTGAACGGCGAATGAATCCAAAGGGATGTGAGAAGAAGCAGACATTTGTAGGATTGTACTTTTGTGCCCTTGGGTAGTATGTGACCAAATGCTTTGTCACCTGAGACATAACAGACATTTTTAATGACGTATGACTTTGGAAAAAGTCTCTAGAGCATGCTGTTTTAATATGCTGCTTTTAACCATTTATTTTACTGTATTTGATTGCACACTTTACTATGATTTGCTCTGTCTCTTTCCTTTTCTTATACTAAACCATTTGTTTGTACTTTTCACTGAAAAATCTAAGCTGTGTTTATAGCTTTTTTTAATGTTACTCTTGTGAGCCTTCAAACAAGTATTTTTATGTTGCAGCAAAAGGCAGAGCAGAACTACTTAAGATTAATCTTCGGGAAGTAGAACTGGATCCCGATATCAGCCTTGAAGAAATTGCTGAGAAGATTGAAGGCTATTCTGGGGCTGACATCACTAATGTTTGCAGGTATCTCATCCCTCTTAGTTTGCAAATAAAACCGCATGCAAAATCATCTGTATTATGTGACAAAAGGCAGTACCCACGACAGCTGAAGCCAAGCTAACAGTGACTGTGTTTGAGGCTCAAATCTGTTTACTAGCATCACACATTAGGACAGCCTTCAGTGCAGCACGGCCTTGGATTCTGCCTGAATCTTCTAGGTGCAAAGGTGATACAGATAGTTTATAGCATTAGTATTGAATTCATTTCCATCCTATTCCCACAATTTTTTTCATGTTTTGACAAATGAGTCTTTTCTGGTGGAAGATGAGTATTTGAAAAAACTTACTGGAAGGAAGTCTATGCCCCTTATAATGTTAGGATCCCTGCCAAGAGGAACTGATCCTTTAAAGAACATGGCTTGGGACTTCTTCTTCTACCCCTGCTGCTTTGCTGAAATTGTGAAATGACTCCATGGTTTTGAAAACTTGGTGTGTGTCACGCAGTGCAATAGTTAAATTACCTGTTCTCCCTAAGGCCTGTGTTATCCCTTGCTGGGAAAAACCTGGGGAAAGAGAAAATGTAATTTCAGACTGCGTGTGGGCCGTGGTGTGAGAAATGAGCAGTGTTCTGCGTGCCAGTGGGCCACGCTGACAGAATGCGAGCCTGGAAGGAGTCACAGAGCAGGTAGAGCATGAGGAGCCACAGGCACCGATGTCCTCAGCCCTGCACTCGTGTCTCCTGCTCTGCCCTTTACAGATTCAGGTGCTATGTGCGAGCAGGCGACACAGCTGGGCTGCACTCCGAACACTTGCTGGCTGTCCTTTTGGCTATATGGTGGGGAGAGGGTTGAAATCTAAGGCGATGGGAATGCAAAATCCAGGCTACTTTAAAAAAAAAAAAGTCTTTGAGTGCAGTTCCTTTCCCACCCTGCCCTTTCCTGCACTGAAGTTATAAAATTTCATGTCTATGAATCATTGTAAAAGGTTTTCAGTTTTATAGTTTTAATTATCTCTGCACATTTACCATATGCTTAAATGGATTTTGGTGCCAATGTATTCTTTATGAATTAATGTAGTGATCTGGGAACGTGGAAGCTAAGGAAGATGTGAACCGCATCTTCTATGGTAAATAAATGCTCTCCTAAGTGTTCCTGCCAGTGGTTTCTAGCAGGAGAATTCAATCAAAATTCATAGGCTTACAGCACATGCTGCTAGCAATTAGCTCCCATATATTGTCCTGTATTTCCAGGGATGCCTCTTTAATGGCAATGAGACGGCGTATTAACGGCTTAACTCCAGAAGAGATTCGTGCACTTTCTAAAGAGGAGCTTCAGATGCCGGTTACCAAGGGTGACTTTGAGCTGGCTCTGAAGAAAATCTCCAAATCTGTTTCCACTGCAGACCTGGAGAAGTATGAAAAATGGATGGCGGAGTTTGGATCTGCTTAATCTCAGTGACAGCTCTCCTTTGCTAGAGTTTTATGGCTTTTGTTGTTTTCACTTGCAAAATGAGTTAGAAATCTTTTTAAAGGTATAATAAAAGGTCTGCCTCTGTCCCCAACCCACCCCTTTCTGATGACAAGATCTTTTAAACTCCATTTGCCTTTAAAGGGAATGAACACAATAATGAGCTGATACTGTAAAAGATATTTCATCTCTGAAATAGTAAAATAAGACAAACAGGAAGGGAAAAATTATACTTGTGAGTATGATCTTTTTATTTTTTCCATGAAGAGCAGTGTTACTTAACCTCCTCATAGTCATCTCTCATGGCTGGAATCAATAAATCAGCTGGGGTATGTGACTCCAGAGGAGCTAACAAGGGCTTGCTGCTACCCCCTGCTCTTAAGTGCTACATTTTTGCTGAGCTGCTGACTCTGCCTCCCTTGAATGTGGCATCGAAATTACTGTTGTCTCTCTCCCTGCTTGGAAATTCAGAGGAAAGCCTGTGGATTAATTGGCATTACACAAAGGAAATGAGGATCAGTTTTCCATCAAGACATGGGCTCAGCTCTCCTCTTGTGTACACCCATTTGCAGTTGATGTCACTTCAGACTGGAATTGTGGTACCTGTGACGACTTCTGACGGAAATGAGAGGAAAAGAAAAAGACCTTGATTGCTTTCAGTCCAGTTTATGCTTGATCTCTGAACATAATTTGTACCAGTTTGACCAGTAGGCACTTTGACTTACGTTATGTCTTGCACTTTTATGCTTATGTATCATCCTATACTTTGTCTGTGTTGTCTAGATATTAATGTTATTATTATTATTTAAGTACTAAGAGTTTAATACAATAAAGACACTAATATTAAGGTTGTCTTTAAAACGCAACGCTGTCCTTAAAACACATGGCTGTGGATGTCCACTTCTGATTACACATGAACTCTTTCCTAGCTTTACTAGGCAATTAATTTGCACCTGTTTATGTTGTAGAATTGTACATGCTTCCTATTTTTTTAATGACAATTTCTTAAAAATGTATAAATGTTATTGATTTAGGGGAAAGTAATCTGTACAATCTCATTTATGTTATTATCTGTTTCTTCCCTTCCTGCGCACAAGTACAGGGATGAGAAAGGTTAGTTTATAAACTCTAGCATGAGAAATCCTTTCCCTAACTGTCATGGTGACTATATGAGCTTTTCACAGACTAGGGCTGCAAGTCTGACATAGGAAGGTTTCCCGTGACAGGAGTGAGAAGGAGAGGTCAAATTTACAGAGGAATATGCGAGCTTTCACATTTTGGGTGATTTTGTCAGCTAGACCTGAAGTATCTTGGTGGATGTGAGTTGCTGTGCGGTTCAGTAGGTATTCTGTGCTTCAACTCTGCTGAGACTCCTAGGAGCATAGCCAGATGTGGTAAACTAGAGTAAGAAACAGATAACACCTCCTCTTCAATGGGAGTATATCCTTACTTGCTCCTTTTTGCTAGTTCTTGGAAATTCCAAATAATGTCAGTAATTCAGCACACTGGTCTCTTGGGCCGTGGCATGTGAACCACTAAGGCAAGTACTGCTCCGATGTGTCTGCTGTTCAATAGCAAGGACTGTCAGGATATGTCCATGACAGCTCCGCAGCATCTATCTGATTACACGAGCAACTTCTGAAATTATGTTACCATTGCTGCTTTGTCTGTCAGTATTCCTTTTTCTTTCTTTGTTATGTGAAGACCACGTCTCAGATTGATTCTGTCATTTTAAAGGGCTGCCCCAATTTGCATGGAGAAACACCATGGAGATTCTGTCAATCTTACAACCCAGTCGGGGCTTTAGAAGTGTGTTTCCATGTGGCACTCCAGAAAAATACCTTCTGGGGCCCCCAGACTGGTTGAGACACAGCTGCTGTTCATATCTTTCCAAGTTATGCTCCTGGACAGGGAGGTTAGTACAGCAAGAACATCAGCTTTTACTCTCTTTACCTACAGCGAGGAAAAAAAAGGTCCAGTTCCTTCTTTCCTGACCAGTTTGCACTAACTACACAGTAGAGCCCTTGGGATTCACTGTACCTGCGGCTGTCAGACTAAAAGGAACAGTTCTCTCCGCACTGGAAGATGAGCAAGCAGAAGTCACGTTGACTCTTTATAATTTTTGGATAAATTCCTACCGAGGCTAGTCTGCTTCTCCCAGGGAATAACTGGACCTTTATAGAGGGAAAGCTTTGAAAACATTGCTACAGTCTGTAATTTCTTCCTTATGAAAGCTGTATGCTGCAGCTGTTACTCTTTTGTTTGTTTGTTTGTTTTACTGCAGTAGAAATTAATAAAGCTATGCAAATCTTTTGTGGCCAGTGCCAGATTAGCGCTTCAGGATCTCTCAGTAGAGAGGCATTGCTGCCCGAGGAGCTTAGTCTACACAAGAAAGACCTGGAAGGGAATAGACTTGAATGCCAGTAACTTACCCCGTTCAGCTGCCCAGAAGCAGTGCTGGGATTCGGCAGCTGCTGCTTAGAAAGGTCTAAGTACCAGTTTTCTCACTTTCATATTGCAGGCAGCAGTGCCGTTCCTGCTGATGAAAGCACAATGTTTAGCAAAAATGTCTTTCCTTGGCTCTTTGATGAACCTTCTGCCTTAAGGCGTTAAACTTCCCTCTTGGATGTTAACTAAAATTCACTGTACTGGGCATTCCCTCTAGTAGGAATTACGCAGGTGCTGTGGTCTTTTTCTCTAAAGGTCATGATTTCTACCCCAAATATGGTTTTCCTGTACAGGTCCATTCATCCTTTACTGCTGCAGAACAGAAAAGTGAAAGTTTCCAGGCCGTAGATGTTTATATGCACAATGGTTGTGCCCAAGCATTACACCTGTGACTTGGGCCCCATGAGATCAGGCACCCTGCAAGACAGAGACCATCCCTTCCCTGCTGAGACTTTGCAGAAAAGGGATCTGACCCTTACATCTTTACCAAGTCATGCTGGTGCACTCACCCAGGTGGGCTTGGAGACTGGGTTATTAACTCGAGAGGGGAGCCAGCAGCGGGGAGCAGCAAAGAGCAACCAGGGAAGGAAGGCCGAGCCAACAGTGGCAGCAACTCAAGGCCCTAAGGATGAGCTTACAGCTCAGCGTAAGTCCAGTTCGTGTCCTGCTGATGGAAACCCTTGTGCTGGGCACGTTCGATTCCTTGGAGCGCCATGTACGAGCATATCACAGCCTGCTGTGACAATTTGTTCCATTTGTGTCTGTATGTGTGTGGAGATACATGCGCACACGTGTGTATGTGTATATATACGCACACAATATGTGGTGCTTCAGTAGTTCCTACCTAAATTACATAAAAACAACATGTTTTAAAGCTGTGTTTACATGTTTCTCTCTAAGCATCTGTGAAGGCCCTCTTGGGTGGCACTGTTCATTTTTGTACAATAAGCTATCTGGTTGTATGAAGTAATAAACACGCGTGTAGAGTCTGTTTGTCTCACTTGAGTTGTGCTGTGAATGCTTTGCTGGTAACCGTTTCCAAAGGCTGTCATACAATGCAGATCTTTTCAGCATGTCACAGTGGTGGTGGACTCACCAAAATCCTGGACCTAGAGCAGTTAAAGCAGAGTCTGGGGGGTTTTGGATAACGCTGTCAGCAATGCTTTCCCTCTTAAATTGGCCTTTTGTTGCCACAGGTTGTAAAATGAGGAACGCTCCAATGCCCAGCGCGTGGAGGGAGGGCGGGGGAGAGGAGAGTGGAGGCCCCAGCAGATGTTCAGTGTTAGCACCTGATATAGACCTCACAGAGCAGGGCAGGCTTTTTTATTACTTGCCCCTGGGCTGGAAGTGTAATCAGGCTCCAGAGAAGCTATATCATCAGCTGCCTGCTAACCAGAAGACTTTCAAGAGCAAAACTTCTGTTAGGAAAGAGCTTTCAAACTTGGAAAGAGACCCTAAGTCTCTTTGGCCTGAGTTGATTACTTGATTTTTCTCACTAGCTTCCTTATGAAAGAATGTGTAGTTTCCAGTGTTTCATAATGCCTCAAACATGGCAAAGCGAGCAAGGGAAATTGCTGATCAAGGGATTTCAGGAGAGGTCAAATCTTTGCATAGAAAGTTCAGCTCACCCCAGTTTAAAAGAGACTGTGAAACAGCAAAGGTGCACTGGCTTCTTCTGATCATTCTAAAGATGAAAGAACTTGTGTGCTGTAAAGGAAATTCTCCATCAAGCGAGCAAAGGCTTACCTGTACAATCCAGGCACAAGGAGGTGGAAAACAGCAGAGGAAATAATGAAAATTTTTTTGTCTGTTTTGGAATAAGCCACCCTGAATAAGATTGTGGCTTGAGATTTTTTTCAAATTTGCAGTGACAGATAAGTACACGATGAATGTGTAGGTGACACCGTGCTGCCAGCGAGCTGGGAGCCTGGGAGTGCCAGAGCAACGTGCTGGTGTGAAATGGATGTCAGCACTGCGGCGGCAGCGATGGGTGGGTGAGCCACCCACCAACCAATGGTGTCAGCACCAAGCTGGGCAGGAGTAGTCTCAGTAGCCTTCTGATGGAATAAAGCAGACTGCATAAAGCCACCCAGGTTGGTGACAGCAAAGGCAGAGAGATGCTGCAGTTCAGAAAATGTGGCGCATGGTCTTTCTCCCTGCTCACGTGAAGTGTTTCATGAGAGCGCTGTGCGAAAGCTTAGCTGTGGCTGTGGGTGCCTCAGTCACCTGCCTTTCAAAGCCCAGTGTCCACACACACCTTAGCTAAGCAGCAAGTGATGTTTCCACCTCCCACAGCACGGGGGCATTTGACCCTCTCCTCCTTCTAAACCAGCCTGGTTTTGTGTGCTGATTGTGACCTGTTCTTCCGACCCACTTACTGCAGGCACGGTTGTTCAGTGCCTCTAATAGAGGAGCTCCTTTTGTGCAGTACAGAGCTGTCTTTCGATCAGCTAAAGTGCCATGCTCCTGCACATAACTGCACCTAGGTGTCTTGGAAAGATCCAGGCAATTTTCCTCTTCTTTAGCAGGCCCCAGCTAGCATTAAAAGTGTATGGGATGAGATGTCTTGGCTAGCCTGGTTGCCCAAATCAAGGACACTTACCTCAGTAGACAAGGAGGTGCCACAAGGAAAGTTCTGACTTTGTTATGAAGAAGCAAAGTGTGGGGAAATATTCCCATTCCTACTGCGTGGCCAGAGTTAGAGTGGTATTGTGTCCAAGCTCTGTTTTCTGGCTTTTGTGTATTTGTGACTTGTTTGTTGTAGTAGCAAGATTTTTCTTGGAGTTATGGGGAAGCTGTGGGGTTTTTGTTCAGCGTCTGGGCTAGGGTTTTGGGGATCCCATGATCTGGTGGGTATATGGAGCTGCTGAGCCCATTCCCAGCACACTTACTTTCAGAGGACAGCATCATGCGTCTCACTTGGCTGTCTGGCTGTGCAGTAGGCAGTGTAGCTTTATGCAAAGTCGCTTAAATATAATATTTAGAATACTGGTTTGGCAAAGAGAGAAATTCATACTGCCAGTTTACAACTGTGTTGCTCCCATTCATGACCAGTCCCTTGCATAAGTTGTTCAACTGATGTAAAAGAAACTGTCTTGGAAGTAAGAGTTTTTTGAACTTGACTTTGGAGAGCAAGAAAGGTAGAAAAATATTTGCCTAGAGGAAGATACTGGAGTACCCAAGATGCTGAGAGATGAAATTTCTTCTTTTTGTGGCTTTTCTTTTTGTCTAGCAGTTACACTGCTGGGTTGTGCTTTCTGGTTCCAATTTGTTTTGAAATAATTACCATTGTTTATCCATCTCTCAGACAGCCTTTGCAGATGAATTGGTTCCACAGAGCCCTCTTTTGCTTAGCGGTTGGTATTCTTGCACAGTGTGTTGTGTGACATCTAATTGAGCGGGCTGATGGCATGAGATCTTCCTTGTGAAGTAAAGGTCACCCAAATGGTGAAGGTGAGAGGAACTGCACAGAATACCAATTGGACTGGTGGTAACAGAAACCATAGCAACTCTGCACAGGGTTTATAAATATAACGGAGGAGAAAAAGGGAATAACCTTAAGGAGGCGCTGACAACACTGCAATACGCATGTTGATAAAAACGGTGGTCTCTGCATCTTTGCCAGTGAGGAGAGCGTGTGTAGGAGGGTGGAAGTGGCTCGGTGAACAAAGGAAGCCAAGGGCAGGCACTGCCAACAAGTTTAATTGCCCTTGCTGCTTAAAAACGTGCCAGTCTCCAGGGCCGGTTTGTTGTGGCCACTACAAAACCTGCCTTTTAGGGAATCAACTTTGACTTCTTAATATCTTGCTTCCCATCTTGAAATGTCTTCAAAACTTTGGGTTCTGCTGGGGCCAAAGTGGTTTTGGAGAGCTGGAAGAAGGGGATGTTAATAGTGCTGTGTTTCTGTAGGGTCCTGGGAGCTTTGTTCTGCTGGGTACTGTTTGGGTGCACAAGAAGAGGGGCTGCAAATACTTATGGGGAGTTGAGGTGGTAGAAGGATGAGGAGAGAGGTGGAAGTGAAGTCACTTACCCAAGGTCCTGGGAGCAGTGGAGGGGACACAACTGTCCCTCTGACTCACAGTTCCTGATCCTAAAGCATACAGTAGTGTTTTTCAGTTGTTTTTGATTTGCAGCCCTCTAGCATTTTTTTCTACTGAGGCCAAAGATCTCTGTATTGTGAATTAAACACAGCAAGTTTGTTTTTCTTTAATACCTTCTGCAGGCCCTTAACAAATAGCCTGCGGTGCTCCTGGGGGCTACAGATGATAGACTGGAAAGCACTAGCCCATGTCATCCTAAGCTTGCCTGAATTTCTTATGGAAAAGAGTCTATAACAGATGCTGTTGATTTTATTTTCTTCTTGTTAGTTTGCTCAGAAAGATGAAGCTCAGTGAATGTGAGGTGCTTCTGGGGAGTGTATTTACAGTGTGGTTTTTTTCTGTGCAGATTAGAATTTCATCAGCATATGGCGCAGCCATTTAAAATAAATATTTGGCTTTCCTTAATTTATGCCTGTGTAGAAAGGTCCCTGAGTATGCATATCTATCTCTCTGTTGTATTTCATTAGACATCTCTACCACAATGCTGGGGGACTGGGCTCCTTCCCTCTGGCCAAGATGCTGAACGCTGTGGTTCATGCGCTCCTCACCTGCGTGATGGATCCGCACGCCTCAACTTGGGGAGAGTGGGGCAGGCGGACGGCCCCTCCACACAGGTGGCTCTGCCGGGTCAGCTTCCCTCTCTAGATCCTGGGAATTTAGATTTATTTAAACTGGGAACCTGCCCAGTTTAAGCAAATTCTTGGCCCCCCGTCCACACTCACCTCCTTCGCCCGCCAAGGCGACTGTGCTTTTGCAAGACGTAACACAAAGTGAAGCGTGTGAGAGCAAACAGAGGATGGGGAGATGCTTGAGGAGGAGGTCAGGCAGCAGCAGGGTAGGACAGCTGTGTCTGCTGGGCTGTGTCTCCATGTGCCCACCCGGTCTGGGCAAGGGAAGTCAATAGTGAGGAGGGGGAAAAGCGCTCTTGCAGGTATGCAATACAGACATGGATGGCAGAAGAGCAGGAAACTTATTTTAAAACAGAGGAACAAATGAAAAACTAATCAGTTTTAAGGTGGAATGGAGCCCACCACAGCCAGTGACTCAGGAGGCCTTTTCCAGCTCTGTGGCACAACCAGATGTTTTGTGTTCTCACAGATGATTTGGTAACTTTCACTAGTTTCCAATCTAAGTAAGTTCATGCTTGATTTGTCTCCATCTGATCTTGTGCTAATGTCATCTTCTAACTGACAGTTCTTACTCGTTGCTATTTATCCTGCATCCCTGAATGTATTTATAGAGTCATCGTACAGAGCAACACCTCGTGCTCTGTTAGACTGTACAGGCTCCTTCAGTCTCTTTTATAAGAGGGATCCTCTTCAGCAACCTTTCTTTCCACCTGAGCCTGTTTTTTTTTTTAACACAGATCACCAAGAAGTGTACACAATGGGTCCATAAGCTGCACACAGCAAGTTACCCAGTAAGGCAAGGCAAGAAAGGAATTGCCATCATGGTACGTTGCTGTAATCAAGTGAATAAACCCAGTATTTGGTTGTACAACCTACAGGAGGGCGGAAGGGTTAGGTATATTGTTGTTGCACAGCAATGGGACTCGTTAGATAACTGAGACAATGGTAGGCAGTGGGATACAGGGTATGGGGGAAAGATGTAGGAGCTCTCCAGGGGATGGCAGGAGAAAAGATTTGGGTATTCTGTTCACAGGGGATGTGCTAGGTGCACCCGTGCGGTTTGAGACCACAGCATTTCTGGAGGTGTTTGGGTGCTGCCCAGGTGAAGGGGAAGAAGAGATTTGGGACCAACTATCAAGCTCCAGGGGTAGCACGGTCACCAGTAACCAGGGATGAGTGTGAGTGTGGAGATGGATCACATCTACCTTCTGCCAGTCTCCCGGTCTCTGCCTTTCTCCTGTGCATGCACAGAGCCCAGCCCAGCTTGGGTTATCCTGGCACTCACACTCAGGTCCCCACTGCCACGAGTACCCAGTTGCTCTGTGCAGGACCCTGCTAGTACATGGTTCTCCAGGGCATGCTCCTTCCTTTTGAGCTGCCCAGAAACAAAACCAAACTGCAGCCTCGCAACGGGAGCCGTTAAGCGTTTGGCATCAGAAACCCTATTATGCAAAAAATGAACCCACTTAGACTGAGTCTGCTCAGCAGATTCCCTTCATATCTGGCGGTGGTTGATACAGCCAAGGTGGGAATAAAGCTATTGTGCTTCTGCTCCTTGGGACTGTTTTAGAATCACAGAATCATAGAATCGTTAGGGTTGGAAGGGACCTTTAAAGGTCCTTTAGTCCAACCCCCCTGCAAGGAGCAGGGACATCTCCAACCAGATCAGGTCGCTCAGAGCCTCATCCAACCTTGGCCTTGAACCAAACTTTTGTGGTTTTTCAGTCATGTTGCTCTGCTGGGACTGCGTGTGGGTGTGCTGGCAGTGTGTAGTGACTGTGTGGTAGACATCCATAGCCTTGCTGCAGAGGGTTTGGGGACCCCGGGAACACAAAGGGTTCATCTTCCATTACAGACCCTGCAACTGTACTTCTTAAAGACTTCTTCCAACTAGAGGTATTTTATACCTTGTTTCAGCTCTCAGACCTTCTGCTAGGAGTTACCTGCAGGCTGTCTGGCCAGTATTTTCCTCTAATGGTGCAGAGCAGTTTTAAAAAGTCAAAGATCTCTGTCGCACTTCAGAAAAAAATGCCTGGCCAGATTTGGTAAAGGATGGGAACAAGCTTGTGTCTAAATGCACCTGACAGAGCATAGCTTCTGAAAGGAGAGTCACACTTGCTTGAGATGGTGTTAAACACAATCAGGGAAGGACTTGGGAGAGGATGAGGAAGAGATTGGTGGTAGCAGTTCCTGCTGCTGGAGTGAGTCCTGGGACCATGATGCAACTTCCCGAGTTAGGATCCATGGCTACTTTAGGGGGCCGAGGTTGGAGCTCCTCTCACTCAACTGCAGATGTTTGTGTCTGAGCTGGTCACCCAGACTCCCTGTAGAGTGGCTGGAGAGAAATGAGCAAGCTTAGGATGCGAGTTCTCTGACACATCTGAAATGCCTTCTTCAGGATCAGAGGAGCAGCACCTCCAGAGTGCCATTTATTATACAAGGAGTCAAGGGGAAGCAGTTTAGATGATTAATTTTGAGTGTGAAGAAGCTCTTTCTGTCAGTCTGTATCACTGCCCCTTGCCCTCACTGTCCCACAAGCATTGCAGCCTGGTGGTTACCTACCTTCAGATGTTCTGTGATCCCTCAGTGTCTTGGGTGCAGACATAGAGCACACGCACCCTTGACCACCCTCGTATCTAAGTCGAGATGATGCTTGCACCAGATTGGTAAATACTGAAATTTCTTAAAGCCACCCAGAGGCTGCAGAGCACAAGAGCTCAGCTGGAAGGGATTCAAAGTCCTGCTGAGTTCTGAATTCTTGAAGACCACTTGACTCCTAAAGCCAACAGGAACCCACTGAATGCAACCATCTGCAGAAATATGTCCTTAAGAGAGCAAGAAATCATCAGGCAAAGAAAGGGTTTGAACTGCTTTTGAGAGTCATAAGCACTTGAGGAAGTTTTAAGAGCTAGAAGTAGCTTAATAGTTGGGTTACGTGCCCAGCAGCTTTCAGTTTGTGCGTCGAGCAGCTGTAGCTGGGGGCTGGATGCAGTTCCTGTCCTTGGGGCTGGGCTCAGGGCACATGGCTCTCACTCTGAGCAGCTTCAGCTTTAAAGCAACTGCAAAAAGTTTGTGTGCAAAGTGCTGACTGCAAACACCCACCAGGAGAAAAACCAAGAGGAATGCCAGGCTTGTTTAGAAACAGCAGATGATTTACAAAGGGAGCTTAACTGGAAGTTTCTCTTTGCAGCTTTCTGACGTTATTTTTCTGATGCAGATGTGTAGGAGCCACTTAAAAGGTCCATGTTTACAAATGAGGAGTTGTGTAATTTGGGATATTTATTAGGTGTATGTGTGCACGGCAGGGAAGTTAAAAGGTCTGGGTATCTCAGGGCATCACCAGCCGGCCGTGAGGGACCGGCCTCCTGCTCTTCTGGTGGAAAAAAAGGGCCTCTTGTCCTCATACCTTGGGCGTCTCTCCCCAGCCCTGGCACTGTGGTTAAGGGAACACAAGGAGATATGAGGGCCCTCACAGAAGGCAGTAAGGAGTCAAAGAGGTGCAGAGAAGTGTGATCCGTGGAGGAAGATGCTCAGAGTAAGCGCCAGGTGCTCAGAATGAAGGTTGCTACATTTTAAAGAAGAAAACTTTAAGGGGGTAGGGTTTTTTTTTTTTTCAATCTCTTTTTAAAAATCTATTTTTAAAAATTTCAAAAATCTAAAAAGGAAAATACACTAAAAATTTGTAAAGAGATGGGTAAGGCAGAGGGAAACAGACTCCAATTAACATAGGGAATATATTTGTTAAGGGACAGAATACAAAACGTCCCCACAAGGAAAAACTGGAAATGTCATGGAGGCCCCATCCTAGCGAGGTGTGTCTGAGCTACAAACTGTCCACTGCAAATGGTACTGGAGGAGCCGTTCTGCCTGTGAGCAGAGGAGTGGACTAAGTGGTCTTCTAGACCTGGTCCTGATGAGTTCTGCCACAATTTGGGCTTTACAGCCTTAACCCCTTCCCCTGTGCACTGAAGACATGAGCTTATGAGCCACTTTATGGAGCAGAAACAGTGGGAAAAGTTCAGTTTCAGGAGCCCGATAACATTTTTCTCACCAGGTGAGATGAGCATTTCTGGGTACAACCATGCTGACCAGAGCATTGCTGGGTGGAGATACTGGGTCTGGCCAGGGCGCTGGCATTCACACCCTGGCTTCAGAGTCCTGAAGGTGTTCACATGGGAGCAGCCTCACAGCATCCATCCTCATACCCCTGTGTGTCCAAAAGCCCCAGTTCTTCCTCTCCAGCCATAAACATGACCACTTAGCTTAATTTATAGGAGACTGGGTTTCTTCCCTGGGGATTTTGTCCAAGAACCTGTTGGGCAACCAGAAAAAAAGGGCATATAAAATGAAATGTGGAATTTTGTTTCTGTGAAGCTGGATTCTGTCACCTTCTAGGTTCTATTCAGGCAAATTCTCCTTGATTTCCATCCCCCAGGAAAACTTGCCTCTATCCTGACATACGGTATTACCACCCAAACATGTCTCAAACACCTCAAGAAACGCAGTACCCATCACTCACTTTGCAGTTTTCTTCTGAGGGTTAACATCCTTATGGTTGAAAAGTATGCCTGGTATCTAATTCAGCTCAGCGTGTTCTCCAGTGCCCATCACTGTCTATCTGTGTGCCTCTCTCCAACTAAATTTTTAGTACCCCCTTGGCATCCCATATTTTCTCTCCACACGTGTACTTATACACATCATCAAATCACTTCTCAGTTTTCTTTCTGACAAGTTACAGAGGCTGACCTCTAGAAGTCTCTCCCTGTAAGTGGTTTTCTTCAGCTCTCAAACCATTTTTTATGGCTCTTTTCTTCACCCGCTCCAATTTTTTGATGTCCTCTTTAAAATATGGCACCTCAGCAGGATGCGGTATTCTAGTGTCAATCTGACCAAGGACGTACACGGAGATAAAATCGCCTTCTATTCCACTTCACAGTCCTATTGCTTATACACAGAAGGACCAAATTAGCTCTTTCTGCTACAGCGGACAGAAAAATAGATCCCACATTTAAGAACCAGAAGGCTGGATGGTGGTATTAAAAAGAGAAAAATGGAGCCAACATGAAAGCAGAATTACAAACCGGGCAGCATTAATAGCACAGTGTGATACTAGCCTGAACACATTAGTTGAAATAAAATGCTGAGAAAACAGTTTCTTCCACTTCGGAGCCTTCAGAGGTTTTGGAGTGATGGCTCGTCTGTGGCGGGCAGGCTGTCAATGTGCTGGGGCGGCCGGGAGGAGCGCGGCGGGGAGCGTGAGTTACTCCTGTATTGCACGGCTGCACTTGGGAGACCTTGCTAAATGGTGCCACCAGGCTCTGGGGAGGCGTGAGGCAACCTCTGGTCTTTCCCAAGGTCAGCCCACAGCTGGGTGCTGATGGGTCAGCCCTGCAAACTATGTGCTGCCATCAGGGCTACACACACATGAAGGCAGCCCCAGTCCTTTATGGTCTCTGTCTTAGAATCATAGAATCATAGAATGGTTTGGGTGGGAAGGGACCTTTAAAGACCATCTAGTCCAACCCCCCTGCAAGGAGCAGGGACGTCTCCAACCAGATCAGGTTGCTCAGAGCCACATCCAGCCTGGCTTTGAATGTTTCCAGGGATGGGGCATCCACCACCTCTCTGGGCAACCTGTTCCAGTGTTCCACAACCCTCACTGTAAAAAATTTCTGCTTGAAAAATCTTTCACAGGCAAGAGGGTTTCTCTTAAATTCCCCAGTTCCTGTGGCTGGTGACGCTTGCTGAATGCAGTCACCAGGTCATTTGCAGATACATTTTCAGTACACGTCCTCAGCATAACCCTCATCTTCCTATATTAGAGACAATGACCTGACTCTGATTGCTCGAAAATCCCTGAGGAATTCCCTGAGGCAGCTCAAAGGTAGCATGCCCTGTGCCCAGCGGTCAAGTCTCCTGGTCTTTGAAGGCTTTCTGTGAAATAGCTCCTTAGTCTCCCTCTCCCTCATTTCTGTATCTGTAAAATAGGCTTAACAGTTTGAGGATCTGCTGCTCGGACCCCGTCCTGAGTTGTCTTGTCTAGGTGGCAGTTTGTGCTGTTGCAAACCCTGTTGCACTCCTTCTGCTCTCACAACAAGGGTGACAAGGTGTCTCCTCCCTCCCTGATAACCTGCTGGTGCAACGCTGGCTTTTGACTCCTGATGCTTGGGCGCTCTGAGAGCCTGGACACCGAGGGCACTCTCAGCCCCGTGCTTGCTGTGTGTGCTTCTTGCTGGACCCCTGTGGAAGGGTGTCCTTCCCTCAGAGGAGGAATGAAAGCCAGGGAGAGGAGCACTGGTATAGAGAGACAAGTGTTGGGGAGCTGATGGACTGGAAAGGTCTGGTGGAGGGTCACCAAGATGGCTGGAGCACATGAAGTACCAGGAGATGGTGAGAGTCGTAGGAGAAGGCAAAGGAGACATCTAATTTTAGCCTACAGCTGCCCTATGGGAGGTAATAGGGAATATTAAGCCAGACCTTTCTGTCAGGTGCATGGTGAAAGGAAGAGACAGTGCAGGAAATTTTGTTTAGATATGAGGCATCAAGTTGACACTGTGAGAATGTTGAAACACTGGCATAGGTTGGCCAGAGAGGTGGTAGTGTCTCTGTCCTTGGAGGCATTCAAACTCATCATGGCCCCGATCAGCTTGCTGTAACTGGATCTACTTAGTGCTGAGCTGGTACCTGATGACCTCCAGAAGTCTCTTCCAACCTCAGAATGTGTCATTCTCTGGCACATTTGAAGTAACCTGTAGGGCGTGGCAACAGCCATGATCTCTTGAAATCCAGGCTATGAAGACTGCTTATTGGCATAGGAACAGGATAAAATCCCATATTTCTTCAACACCACTTTTTTTTTTTAAAAAAAAAAAAAAAAAGCAGTGTGAGCTCAGCCCATCAAGCAGTATTTCATGTTGAAGAAGGTCAACACACAAAGGAGCTGAAGAGGGAGCTGTGCTGTTGATGACTCTTCGTCCAGAGATGCCCCAGATGCCCTACAAGCACTGCTGGGAGCTCTTGTAGAGGCAGCAGCTGCACCAAGGCCCTGTAGTCAGACCTGGACACTGATGCTCCAGCATGCTTTAATTTGTTTTAAAATACCATTGATGGAAAAGCAGACATGAGCTTGTTCACAGGGTACATGAAACAAAATGTTACAACAGAAATTGTTCCACCATTGCATAGCTGTTCCTGGTTTTTAAATTTATGATCGTGCACTTTTAATCCTGCGTTATGTCTGAAGAATGACAGCATTTCATCTCCTGGTCAGTTTCTCTCATCTTTGTAAAAAGGCAGTCCTTTGGTTTTAGGTCATAGGGATGGAGCCAGTGCCCTCTGTCCATCAGATTGCTTGAAGGAGGATCGATGTTAGCTCCTTTGGTTTAGCTACTAGCCTGTCTTCACCAAGATTTCCTATTCTTGCCCCCCACCCCGCGAATTGCTGCTCAATAGCACTTCAGCCCTAGGGTTTCTGCTCCATACCGATCTCCTAACGGAGATGCAAGATTGGAGAACTGCATGGATCATGCTCCAGACAGGAAACTGCCAGCCAGCTCCATCAGCCATATGTCTGTGGGTCTGGCAGGTCCTGAAGCCACAGGTCGCATGGGGACCATTGATTGACAAAGCCTGGGAACTGCTCTGGAAGCCGCATCTCAAAAGTGGAGTCTAATGAAAAACCTCTCTTCTTGCTGCCATAGAAACTGAACAGACTTAACAACGACTTGTGAGAAACTGAACAGACTTAACAACGACTTGTGACTCCTCTCATCTCCAACAGCTCAGCGTTTGAAGTGACTTGACCTGTGAAGATATTTGCATTAAGTAGCACCTGATAGCTGGAGAAATGAGATTGAAGGAAAAGAAAAAAAAGAAGAGGAAACCCCCAAAGCTCTTGTGAAAGCTGCTGGGCAAAGGAGAGACTGATGAAAAGCAGAGGTATTTCTCTGGGGTAAGCAGCAAAGGAACAGAGAGGCCAAGAGAACTCCCCGGCCAAGGGGAGTTCACTATGGACATGGAAGAAACCCAGCAGCGTAGTTCTGGGCATTGCTGTGACCCAGTAAGTTGCAGGACCAGCAGAGTTGCAGGCTTCATGGGTACGTTGCTCCTGGACAGCATTGTCCATCCAGCACTCCATTTCTTTCTGATAGCCACACTCGTGTGAAGCTGCATTCCCCAGGGAGCACCGGTTGTTGCTGGAGTCCCATCTTGCGAAGAGCCTGTGGGAACCGAGGTCCGAGGTCCGCCTCGCCCCAGCCAGCCCCACCATTCCCGTCACTTGCAAGAAGATTATGCCAGCCACAGTGAGGGAGAGCTTTTGCAGTGAGTCAGCAGCTGTGTGAGCTGAAATGTCCTTTGTTATTCAGCTCAACCCTCTGCTGCTTATGCTTTCAGAAAAAAAAATATCTATGTATTAATTTTGAGTTTTAATGATTTTTGCCTATTAGCAAAGCGCCCAATACAACAAAAACCTGTCTGCTGTTTCTTTTAAAGCTCTGAGACCTACAAAGGATCTGCAGAGCTCTCAGAGTGGCCAGGGATGAGAGCAAGTTTTATAAATTCACCAAGACGCAGGCAGCAGGAACAGGCTTCGCCAGGCTCCTCGCTCCACGGGCAGGGAGAGCGGCCACACGGCAATTTAATTCTTGAAGCTACAGCCATTGTGTGGAACAACCCCGTGTGACATAAGGACACAGCCCTATCGATGCCGTTCAGATGCTTTTTGCTGCTCCTGGCATCTCCCTGAGAGCATCCACCACTCTGGCTACCACAGGTAATAGTTTCAGAGCATTTTTACAAACACTTTAATGAGCTTTGATCAACCTGTGTAAAGAGTTAAAACAAGCAGATTGTGAAAAACTAGCAGTACGGAGTAAAAGCACTCCTTGAAACCTAGAAAACCATGGCAACGCCAGAGTTGTACCATGCCGCACAAGCCAATCGCAAGCCGGCGTCAGATGAAGCTCGTGTCCGAAGCATTTCCTTCTCCCATCAAACAGCTGCACAGGTGACTGTCATTTAGGGGCTGGCGTGTCGGGGGTTGCTGAACTTGTCCTGAAAACCTGTGAACGTGGGCATCCTTTGTGCCATCCTCTCACAGCCATGGCACAAAGCTGCTGCCATGGTGGTTTCACGATCCAGCTTCCCAGTGAAAAGCTGAAGGAGTCAGGGAGTTGGGGAGGGGTGAGGAGGTGAAGTCTCCAAGGCCAGAAGGAAGGACAGCACTTCGATGCCCTTATTGTCAACCATCCTGGCAAATATGATATTTCCTTCACTTTAGAGAAACCAGGTGACATTTCTAGCATCAAAACTTTTCCGGCCAAATTCTGCTAATGTTGGCCTTGCTAGATTCAAGGGCGCGGAGCACAAGCAAGGAGCATCCCTCCTGGATATCGGACGCCTCCCATATGGCAAGTCACCATTGCCTACCAGTGAGATTGGTGTAATCACACCCCCCTCCTTCCAGCCTTTGCACTGGATGCTTTGAGGAGCAGGGATCAGCAGGGGTGGCTCAGGGCCACGGGGATCCCCAAGGCTGGTCAGTACCTGACCACACCTGTGTTATGGGACACACGGCTCAGTCATCATATCACCAAGCCGGTGGGGCAGTGGCAGGAGAAGACGGAAGAAAGTCTCGAGGTACTTGGACTCAACACTGCACAGCACCGGTGGTTGCCTCGGCGTGCTGCTGGGGGTCCCGGGGCTCAGCAGGGACCGCGTGCCGGGGGGAGGCTGTCAGCCAGCACGGTCTGAGTGAGTCCCTGTCACACTGGACGGCTTGGAGAAGGGCAGAGATGCGGCTGCCATGGTGCTGGCATGAGCCTAATGTTTGTGGATTGTGGGTGCCGCTCTATTTTTGGCTGGAAGAGCTCTCGCAGTGTGATGGCTGGCAGTGCTGGACTAAGCTCCAGCATTCACTGCAGCTCTTGCAGGATGCTGCAACAGTTTAACTTCCCCTGGGAGAGATTATAAAGCAGTAAGTTGTTGGTTTATATGTTTAATGTGGTAGTAAATTAGATGAGGAGCTCAGCATTTAATTGTAAGGCTCAAAAAGCCAGATATTATTCACAAGCCCTGACATCTTCTCAATGATATTTTGCAACCCCATGGCACAGGCTGGTCAGAGCCAATCTCTTTCCTCCCGACATATTTTTCTGGTATCCAGGGATGGTGCTCCGGTGCCTCCTGAGAAAAGCCGCCAGGAACAAACCTTCCTGCTGTGCCCTGGTGATGCCAGTGGGATGCATGATTCCTCCAGTGGGCAGCATCGCTGAGCACTGTGACAGCTCAGCGCACTGATGACAGCCTGCAGAGCAGTCTGGAGGCCACAGCTCTGCTCAGTATGGGCAGAGCTCTGGGCATCCACATTTGTCCCTTTTAGTTTTCCTGTTAGTCCCAGCTGGACTCACCCACCCGTGCCCTGAGTGAGCCCAGCCAGGAGGGAAGGGGCCAGACCCAGAGGATATTCAGCATCACTTTTTTGGCTGAAGAAGTTGTCCCACATGCTCGGCTGGGTGCCTCCTGCCAACACAGTGGCATCACTGTGTTCAAGTCCTGTCTTTTTGCCAAAGGCTGTAAACCAGAGCGGGGCTGTTTTGGGTGCCACAGCCCAGGCGGGTGAGGATTATCTGTGCGCACAGGGCTCCTTCGACAGAGTCACTGTTTACTGTGCGTGTCACCCTTCCCCCTTGCAGGTCTCTCCTTGCCTCCTTGCAAGAACTGGGCAAAAGCAGCAAACCCCACGAGTGCCTCTGCACGTAGCCATTGTTCTCGCCCCCTTCCCTCCCTGGGTCGTCACCGCAATTTGGGCAGCATCCCTGCTGCAGCAGGTGCTGGGGGGCTCAGCTGTGGTACCCTGGTTTGGTATCACAGCTCCTGGCCCTGCTCCGGGAGTTTTTGGGTTTGGGTTTTTTTTTTTACTTTTTTTTTTTACTTTTTTTTTTTACTTTTTTTCCCCTCTTCCTCCATCTTAATGTGCGTTTTAATCTCATGTTGAACTTGTTGGCACTTGTCCACAGAAGGTTGGGCATACTTGTAACAGAAAAACCTGCTCCAGAGCAAATCCCATGCAGACTCTCTATTCTGAAGCAAAAGGATTTCATTCTGGATAAAGCGTTTTGGACTAAAATTGTTTTTATTCTACCTCTTCAGCCGGCTGCCCTGGAATGGTTTCTCCCGTGGTGGTTATTTTGGTCTAGTTTTCCATGAAGATACTGGATGCACGTGCATTTTACTGAGTAATGATGCTGGCACTACGGAATAGTCTCCTCTGGAAAGTTCATTTTTGCACGACAATTTATTCACATACCAAGAAGTCTCCCAAGAAGTGTCTCCCAAAACAGTGTCTCCCAAATACTAGATGCTTGGGAGACACTGTCTTCTGGCTGGACTAGGCTAGGCACATAACCGTAAGTGGTTTTATTGTTGCTAGACAGTGTCTTTGTCTTGGATCAAACTTTAGGGGTTTGGGGTGTGTTTTCGGCATAGCAATAGCACTTCATAAAAAGGAAACAGATGACAGTTCATTTCCTGTGTTAGCTTTGGCATGGGTGAGTCTTCCTCACAAAATGACCTCTTAAATGAAGCAAACGAGGTTTCAAACTAGACGGGCTGCTATGGCATGGAGCGAAGGGGCAGAAGAAGGTGTGACCCATTGGCCATGCTCAGTGATGGAGATGGGTGCGTACAAAACAGCTACACAAACACACCACAGTTACACATAAAATAATGAAGTCCAAGTTGTCCCTGCCAAGATCCCCACATGGTGTTCACCCAAAAGCTCCTGCACTGGCTTGATGGCATGGGAAAGGTTGTGGACACCCCACTGTCTTGGGTCAGAGACCCTAGAGGGACCTGAAAGTAAGAGGGGAACTCCCTAGGAGGGGACGGGAGGTCACCTGTGGGAAAATGCCACCCAAACACACATCTGTGCTTCTCTGGGCAGGGAGCTGACATCAACCGCAGAGGGGAAGTGCTGGGCCATGGAGCTGAAACTCGCAGCTCGCTGCGCATTGAATGCTTGCTGTGTCACGGCTGCTGCCTGAGGAACGCTCCACATGAAGCTAACACGTACCCGGCTGACAGGATATTTGGAGGAGTATTCCAAATTTCTGTCCAATGTAGGTGGACTTTTGGTTGTTTTTGTGAAAACCATGATGAACACTGATGTGTATGTGCAGATGAGGTGCAAAGGGGAGAGCTGGTTGCTGGATTTCCCCTGGCACCACAGATGATGAGAGGGGCTGCTAGAGGGGCTGCAGAGGGGCCAGAGCTCTGGCCATATGCTACATAAGAAGCTCCCCTTTGCCTTAAACTGGACAGAATCAGACTGTCATTACGTCACAGGGAACCGGCCATCTGAGCAAATCACTGTTGTGGTTTAGCCCTGGTCACCACACAATTTCTCACTCACCATCCCCCTCCCTTTCCCAATCAGGATGGAGGAGAGAATTGGGAAGAAAGGAAAACTCATGGGTTGAGATGAAGATAGTTTACTAGAATAGCAGAGGAAAATTACAATAATAACAGAATATAAAGATATTAAAATAGACAAGATGAACAGTGCACGATTTCTCACCACTTGATGTCCCAATGACCGATACAGCCCGTCCCGAGCAGCAATCACGGAAACAAAACTGAGCAGCAAGCAAAGGAGCGAAAGGGAGAGAGAGCAGGGTGCCCCTCCCCGGGCAACCGCTCCTTATATACTGAGCATGACATTTGTGGCATGGAATACTCTCTTTGGCCAGTTTGGGTCAACTGTTCTGGCTATATCCCTCCCAGCTTCCTGCACCTGCACGTTAGTGAGATCTGGAAAGTTGGGTAGAGTCCTTGGTCTCATTAGCAACAACTCATGTCATCAGTGTGTTTATCAACATTCTTCACATACAAAATCCAAAACGCATCAACTACTGAAAGGAAAATTAACTCCATCCCTGCTGAAACCAGAACAACCACCCATTGTCCTGTGCAGCACATCAGCCTGACAGTAACCTTGAAGGCAGCCGAATCAGCCCATGCCATCAAGGAAATGGTGCCTGAATCCAAAGACATCACACGTACTGGCCTGGAACCTTCATTCCACATGCATTTTTTTTTCTTGGAAAGCACTACTCACTGCTGCCCCCCCAGCAACACGCTGATTCGGAGGATGGTGGGGAAGGGCACTGGCGGGGGCTGAGTCTTGAAGTACGTTAATTAATTTATGGTAAATTAATTAGTGAAAAGAGAGAGACTGCAAGGGGCAAGCGACAGTGCCAACAAACTTTACTCAACACTTCACTCTGCCTCCCCAGCTGATCTTCTCTGAGTGTCTGGGAAGGGCTGAACTTGGGCTGCCCCGTTTGAGGTGTCCCCGCAGCATCGGCCTGCGCCTCGTGCTTATTTAAAAGCAAACCAGACAGGCAGCAGCAGCGCTCCAGCAAAAACCCGCAGCGTGCATGACAAAGCTCGAGAGTTGCTGTGTTCCACATGCCACCAGTTGTGTAGCCCAGTAAATAGCTCCGGGGCGCTGGTGACTCAAACACGGCTTCTTCATGGCTGAAAAACGGTTCTATTTATTGAACATTCATTTTATACTCGAGAACTAAAAACTTCATTTTTCCACCTTCTGTTGGAGACACAAACACCTCCAGTACGTAACCGAGAGCGAGCTGCTTCTCCGGGGAGAGGAGCTTAATGACTCATGGAGATTTGCTCCGCTCAGCCTGTGGGCTGTGACGTCTATGCGGAAGCAGCTTGGTTCTTCAGGAGTAAAGCCCCTCTGAAACCGCAAAGGTCTCTGACTCTGGGCCTTATGGCATTTGCATGAGCAGAAAAGCTCAAGGACAGTGAAATAAAGAAGCGTGTCAGACAGCAGCAGAGGGTGAGCACGTGGACGAGGCAGTTGGTGGGTGTGCTGTGGCCGGGGGGCATCAGTGGGAACGTTGATTTGTGTTCAAGGATGTGTAAGGAGTCTCCGAGAGGCTCCAGAGCTCACCCAATCTCAGGAATGGGATTATAATGTTTGAGCTGACCTCCACATCCCCCCCCTTCCGAGGGCTTGATGATGGTTTTTGGTCCTTCTTCAAAAATATGCTGACATTTGGGATATCTGATTGCCCCAGCTGCCCCATGGCCGTCACTCCAGTGGGGCAGGGCCTGCCTTGCAGCATTCATGAGCAGACTCCCTGGGCTGGGGGTGACCTGGGTTGAGTGTGTCTCCTTGGGTAAACCTGAGCTGCACAAACCTCTATTAATGGACTTGGGGACGCAACTGTTGGAAATGGAGACTGGCACAGCAACCCCCTAGGGATGGGGCATGTCTTCTCACTAACCAAGGGGAAAGGACATCTTCGGTGGGCCCATCTGCCGAGGAGGGCTGCCAGTTCCCTTTCTGCTTTACTTTCTGAGTAACCACAATATGCACGATAATGTCAGACATCCTGACAGCACTGCTCAGGAGAAGCCGGTCCATGTTACCATCCCCAGAACAGGAGGTGATGGACACAAATGGAGACAGGAGGCTCCATCTGAACATCAGGAAACACTTTTGCACTATGAAGGTGACTGGGCACTGGCATAGATTGTCCTGAGATGTTGTAGAATTTCCAACCCTGGAGATACTCACAAGGTGTCCGGACACGGTCCTGGGCAACCGGCTGTAGGTGACCCTGCTTGAGCAGGAGGGTTGGACCAGGTGACCTCCAGAGGTCCCTTCCCACTCAACCCCTCTGTGACTCTGAGATATGCCGCCTTGAGTTTATCGGAGACTGGGGTGCCCCAGGGGGACACTGGGCTGTCATTGCCCATCCTCAGCTCTACCATCACCATGGAAGGGCTGCCCACCGCCGTGCTGCTGCAGCACCCTTGTCCCACCTTGCTGTGAACCAGGTAGGAGCCCGTCATTACCTTGTACTAACAGATGCAGCCCTGAAGCAGAAGCCTCCACATTTTTAGGTGAGCTGTCAGCACCAGGCAGACAGCAGCAGGGTGCAGAAGGTCGGTGATCCCCTCCGGCACTCTGGGCAACACCGTGCACTGGAGGTCTGCAGAGATCTTCCGCAACAGCAAAATGAAGGTCCTCAGTTTTCAGCATTTCCCAGATATTGTTGGATGTGTATTGCTGCAGAAATACATGTCCTGGATTTTAAACATCGTGCCGGTCTCTGTTAGGAAAAGCCGTGTTGCATCTGCCGGGTGCCTGTGTCACCTCAGGGGACCCAACGGTGTTGCAGATGAGTGAGCTCCTTGTGCTGTGCTGCACCTGGCCTTGCTCGCGGCCACACTGCTCTGCCGCAACCTGGACCAGGAGCACGCGTGCGACGTGCCTCTGGTCCCACTGGTGTGCGCGACACCTGTGGGATGAACAACGTCTCCTTACCCCATGTTTTCTTACAAACACAGTGGAGAACCAATGGAATGAGCTGCAGGTGTTTTTCTATCCTGGAGGTGCAAAATAGCAACAGAGATTGGCAAATTAATGATCATAGTTAATTATTTTTCTCAGTTTATTCGTGCTTCAAGGAACCTCTTCCCTGCTGATTTTTCAGACTGGAAATGTGGACTGTCCCTGCAGATGGAAACATGGTGGTTGTGGTCACAGATAAAGCGGACCTCAGGAGAGAGGAGAAAGAAAACACTTGCAGCAGAAGATGGATCCCAATGGTATGTGCCCACCTTTGCCTGTGGGAAGATAACAAAATTACTGCTGAAGCCAGCAGGAGCTTCCAGTTGGAGTTTGTTTGCCACACACAGCTGCTGATCACCTAACAAATTGTCCAAGTCCTGGCTATCGGGAAGGAAAGGCTGTAAATAATTTCTGGGCTAAAATTTCTGCCACTGACCCTCTCCACTGATGTTTAAGGGCTCCTCTGATCTATTTACTGAAAAATGATTTGCAGAAAATACATCTCTAACAAGGTTGTGCCCTTTCTTGCGGCTCTGTGATGCTCCTGCCCCAGCTCACCACTTCAACTTGGCAGTGGGTGTTTGGGCGGGGGGTCACAGGGTGGACAGGGCAGCCTCCCCTGTCCAGGGGGTTGGACCCACGACACAAAGGAAGGTGAAAGGTGTTCACCTGATTTTTAGCATGGTTTGCATGGACTTTTTCCAATAAGAGTTCAAGCCATCCCCATCAGGGCCAGGACGAGGCCAGCATTCCTGCTGCTCTGTCACCCACCCTTGGGTCTGGGACCCCACACGGGCACGGGGGGGTGACATCTGCTGACCCCATCCTTCCCTGCAGAAAGGCAGTAACTTCAGCAGGGCCGTCCCAAGGGCCAAATCGAGCTCTCACCAGGTAGCTGGACTGTGTTGAGTCTCCAGCAACCCCAGAAGGCATAAAGGACCCCAGCATTTCTGTCACTCAGATCACAAGTTACCCCGCAGAGAGGGCAAGCAGGCTCTGTGCTGCACAGCGGCACTGAGGATGAGGGGCAAGAGCAGAAGACAGTGTCTGCCACCATCTTCCCTGCTCCTAGAATGGTTTGGGTTGGAAGGGACTTTTAAAGGTCATCTAGTCCGACCCCCCTGCAAGGAGCAGGGACATCCCCAACCAGATCAGGTTGCTCAGAGCCCCCTCCAACCTGGCCTTGAATGTTTCCAGGGATGGGGCATCTACTGCCTCTCTAAGCACCTGTTCCAGGGTTCCACCTCCCTAATTAAAAAAAAAAAAAAAAAATTCCTTATATCTAGTCTGAATCTAGCTTCCTCTATTTTAGAACGCTTACCTCTTGTGCTATCACAACAGGCCCTGCTAAAGAGTTCCTCCCCATCTTTCCTGTAGACTCCCTTTAGGTACTGGAAGGCCACTGTGAGGTCTCCCTGGAGCCTCCTCTTCTTCAGGCTGAACAGAAATGTTCCTTTCATGACGCTGGTGTGCAAGACTGTCTGCCTCACCTTTTCATGCAGCGGGTAGATGCTGGCTACTTGCAAACAATATTTCCTGCGTTAAGCAGGGTGGAGCTGCCCTCTACTGTCTTCCTTCCATATAACTGCCCGCTCGGTTATTAGTTAGAAATACAAGGGCCAGCCTGAATACGCTGCTCTGCGGCGAACGGGGCTCCTTGGGGAGAATCCAGGCTTCCCTGCGATGCCACATCTGCTCCTGGCAGTGTTTGGAAATGGTATTTCTGCCCCCTGGCAACTTCCCTAGGCTCAGCCATCCATTGTACGATGAAAGAGAAAGTGAAATCGGAGTGGTAAGAGCTGGGGCACCTGTGTTGCATGGAGAGGGTGAGAGGATGGAGGTGCCTAGTGCTGATTCTCAGATGCTTCAGTGTCCCTGCTTGCTACTTATGCTTCTGGGTTTTCTGATGTTCCTATGTCATCCCCAACCATTTCTGCTCCCAGCAGAGGAGATCAGTTGGAGAACTGGTTTAGCTGGATATAAATCCCAAGTCCCTTGAATAGAATTTAAAAAGCACATTTAAATGCTACTTTTTAAAGCAAATCTCTTTTGTCACAGAGGAGAATTGGTGGTGTCGTGCTGGTGCATTCAGCAGTCAGTGTTTCATTGCAGGTGAACACCACAGAAAGCAGAAGGGATGAATTCCCTTACACTTACCCTGCCTTACTGTTAGCATTTTGGGGTCTGGAGGCTCAGTGCAGCAGAACAACATCAACCATGGGCATGTGGTCAGCAGATCATCCAGCCCCGGTGCCACCACACAGATTACAATGCTGTTGGCTCCTGTGGTCTGCATTCAAAACAGTTGGCTGAGTTGGCAGAGCTGGTCCTGCTTGGGTGGTGGCAGTGGGTCTCCAGAACTTGGGTTCACTTCTTCCCTATGACCAATAAGCAGTAGGACCAAGTCCAAGCTCCATCTGTTTTTTTTCCTGGCTTCCTAAGACCACTAGGTCTTCTCAAAGGATTTCTCAAAGATGCTGTGAGAGATGCTGAATCTATCCATGCCAAGGTGTGAACACAGATAGGGAACAGAGAGGACAGCTGTGATTATAAGCTGAGTTTTGAAGTTGCACCGCTTTTTAGCTTCACCTGACACAAGTGCTACCCCAGGTTTTCTGTGAAGCCTCTTTCCATACAAATGTCAGAGAGAGGCTGGAGTGAGACACCAGGTGAGAAAATACCTGACTTTTTAATGTCCAGGTGGGTATGACCTCCAGCTATGCACAATGCCAGGTGATGGCTATGCAGGGAGAGCTCTGCAAATGTGGTTTTTCACTTATAAAATTATGAGTCAAGCCAGGAAGGCCAGGCATGGAAAAAGGCAGCCCCTGCCATCAGTGCCTGTGGGCTGCGGAGGAGCGGAGGGGCAGGGATCCAGGGAGTGTGGGGATGCCTGGGTGAGGTGTTCAACCACAGCATCCCATGGAGATCTCAGGTACACGATGGCATGCAGTAGTGTTTCTGTATGGGCAACTTTCTTCTGCTGAGCTTCGCTTTCCTTCTGTTTTCTCTCCATGGCAGTCCCCAGCGGGCTCAGCTTCCGCTGATGCTTCCCAAGTGCCCCAGTCTGCCCTGCTGGGTGCTGGGTAGGCAACACTATGGCTTTTCCTCCAAACTCTTGTCATCCTCAAAGGAAAGTCTCCAAACCTGGAGGCACCTACAGAACATCAGCAGCAGGAATGGAGAGAACTAGGGGTGCAGTCTGAGGGTGCTAGCAGGGAAAAATAGAAACTTTATTACTCTTGCTCAACTTGGAACAAGGATCATTATTTAAAACTGAACCATCCCCCTCATGCTTTCTAATTTAATGTGATTGATGATAATTTGGTTGGACAGCTGCAATTCTCACAAATACCTTGCTGCCATTTTAGGGAATGGAAAAGGCATTACGTTGATTTGAGCTGCAGAACTACCAGTGGCCACTGAAATGTACAAATAAAAATCACACTTCCAGGACAGTTTGGGATTGGAATATTAAAGGTGACAGAGGTTGCTGCTTTTAGGAAATTGTAGATGGAGGGATTCAATGTTAAGTGTTTTAAACACAACTAGCAATACAGCAGTGTTTTAATTAGAAGCGCCCAGAAGTAATTAATTATTTTAACAATTCAAGCAGGAGATAAAAATGAGGTTCTCATCCTTTCGTAAATCACTGTACTACATTGTATTAGCAGGATGTTGTTAAGGGATGGTCTTTTGTCTGGAGAATTTAAGTACTATCCTGGGTCTACAATGGCAAAAAGCCATATATGGGATTATTGTTTTGCCCAAGATCAGAGAGAAAGTGAACACAGAGCCTGGACAAGAAGAATATCCCACCTCCAGCTTCTAGGCTTTGAGGCCAGGGTGTACCAGCCTGGCAATTCTGTGAGATGTGTCAGAACCAGGATCTCCACAGCCCCGGTGCTTTGCAATCATTTTGCCCTTGTGTGTTAGAAGGAGCAGCTACAGGAGACCCCTGGCAGGGGAGACCTGGACCAAGGCCCAGTTCTGGTCAGAAGAGACATGTATCAACATCCTTCACTGCTGAAAACAGGTCTTTGGGACAAGATCCTTTTGAGAAGAAACAATTACTGCTGTCTTCTGCCTGGTGAACCTCCATCAACTCCTGATAGCCTCTGGGGTTACTGGCCGGTGGCCGCCTGCACTGGGCCCTGCCGTGATTGTGAACTACAGGTCCCATGTTTTTGCTATTGCTGGAACCTGAGCCCGTGACTGAAATTGAGCATCTGCTTAAAAGCTTGAACACAAGGCTGTTTGCATGAGAGCTGGACATTTGCTCCCCTTTTCAGACCTCACAGAGACTCAGCCTTCTCTGGCCAAGAGTTATCCAGAAATTAACACTGCATGGGACTGTATATCCATCTAAGCCTGGCAGTGGCTGCTGCTCTGTGAGCATGGACTTCGGAGAAGAGCCCTCCTCCTAGCTGCACTTCCCATCCCAGAGATGACCATAACTCTCTGACACCATTTCTGCCCGGACGGCAGCACTGCAATAGCAGAAGTGATGGAAAAGTGAACAAAGATGCTATTATTTATGCCTTTGTTATCCAACTGCTGTTTATAAAAGTGGATATTTGTAGTCGTTTCCCACCAGCCCTTCACAGGGAGGCACCGATACGCATTGCATGACGTTTTCTACGCCTGCCAAATTCCTCACTCAGCCACGCTCCTGCAAAACCTCGCTCTTTTGGCTCTGTGCTGGTGCTAGTGGCTATATGCAGCGCTGTGGATCCTGCCACAGGCATAATTACTGACACAGATGCCTGTGCCAATGTAGCAAATTACAGGACAGATAGCAAATGACAGCTGCTAATTGCACTCCCAGCCTGGGTGCCAGCACGGAGGGTTTCCTGCAGTCGGTGCAGGTATCGCTGCTGGAGAGGACGGCAGTGGGGACAGGAGAGCGAGGAAGGCTTTGCTGTCCCTCAGTGGGGCTTGGTCCCCAGGTTGACCCCTTTGCTCAGGGACTCGCAAGCTGTCGCACATCCTCTGCCAGGCAGCGGGATGCAGGGCAGAGAGGTGTTCCCTCCTTCCCGTGGAAATCCCACTCCCAGCCCTGAGATGTGCGGGCTGCTCCTCATGCCTGGCAATGGCGAGCATCAAGCTGTGAACTGGCCTAGCATGGGGGATAACCCAGCGGGTGCAGCATCCTTGCCCATAGGATGCTCTGGGGGGGCTGTGCATCCCCGCTTCTCCATCCGCTGGGGTCCAGGAGCCCGGAGGTCCTTGGCAGGGAGGGAAGCATCCCCGGGGCGTTTCGTTTGGAGCTGGAGGAGCCGCTGCTGCAGGACTGCTCCGGCTCCGTCTCAGCTGCTTGATGGTGCAGGCAAAGATCTCTGCGGACACGCTTGGTTCATCCTGCTGTGTCAGGGAGATTTTTTCAGACATACAGCCTACATTTCTACTTTCTTAATTTCATTCTTAATGTTCTTTGCTTAAGCCCTCGGGGCAGTAAATAGGCAGGTTAGCAGGAATAGCTAAGTAGCTGTAATGAGATTTCTGCTGAGGACGGTCTTGCCTCCCCGTTCGTCTGCATCATGCCACTTCTGCCTGAGTCAGCGTCCCCTGGAGACGTGCCGCTTGCTGAGGTCTTCCCCCAGGATTTATTTTTAGTTCTTTCAAATCAGGACCAATTAGCTCCATATGCCTCTCCCTCTGTTCCTGTGTTTCACCAGAGGCTGGTTGTAGGATCTTCAGCTGGAGACCGTAGGTCCTTCCCAGATCAAGTCTGTCCATCCTCAGTCACAGTTTTTCCTCACAGTGAGGTGTTTTTCTGCAGCGTTTCCGAGTGTAGGAGTAGAGGCGGTGATGTATTCGCTTTGGCATCGACTTCTCGCAGACGCAGAAGAGCTTTTGTAGGACTTCGGCTTCCTTTCTGTTATAAAAGCAACTCTGTCCTCTTTCTCTCCAAGATTTACAAGATTCCATTAAGACTCCTGCAGTTACTGCTTTCCAGTGACTTTATTTACTTTTCACTTTTGTCCTGCCTCATTCTTTCTTACTTTGCAGGTAATTTCTCTGAACTCTTGCCTGGCTCTTCCTCCTCCCCTTTTGCACCTTTTTCCTCCCTGGAGTGAGACACTCACTGGGGTAGGACAGCTGCTGCAAAAGTCCACAGAGACTGGAAGTTGCTCTGAGCCTTAAAATGCAACCCTAAAAGAGGGCTAACATCATTGTGGCCCCAGTTTCATCCAGCTGATGGGAAATCTGCCTCCTGAGCCTGCTCCAAACAGCCCACACTTAGCTGTGCAATGTCAAGCCTGATGATCCTCCAGTGCTGTATTCCTGCAGCCCTTCCGCCCTCGAATGCCTCCCCCAAGCCCTTTTGCTGCACCTCGAGGCATGCAGAACACACCCTGGGCACCCGTTGCTGTGAGAAGGCACCACTCTGGGAGGCTGCGACGCAGCCCTCTTATTATTTCAGACCCTTTGAACTGGAAAACCATAGAAAAACAATTACTCCTAATAGCCATGGGGATATAGTGTGGGGCCCCAAGCTTGGGCCGGCTCTGAGAGGCCAGGCCACCTCCCCACAGGCTGGGCACAAGCCACCGCGTGCCTGCGGGGATGGGGATGCTCTCCCTGGCACAGGGAGGAGATTTAAGTGGCTGCCATGAGATGGAGAGGTGCCTGTGTTGTACAGCCACAAGAGCTCCGTCCCCCTCAGCAACACCAGGTGTACGGGCTGGAGCAGCAGGAGCACAAAGTCTCCTGAGACCAGAAGGTGCTAAGACCTGCTGCTCTAGTTGGCTGAGCTCACCTGGACCAGCTTCTCCTGCAGTTTGCAGAGCTCCCTACAGGTAGCCACCGCTCCTTGGGGGCATGTGGGGGTGCAGAGGGGGCCAGTTGGGTGGCGTAGCAAGCGGGGAGGTTTGCTCTGTAAATGGTGATGACTCGTAATGGCTGTAGTGTCATCCACGCGTGGCCTCCTGCCGACCTGCTCACCAAAGGGAGCCTGCTGTCACTGCAGCAATGAGCACCTGGCCAGAGTGAGATGGATTTGTTGAGGAGGGCTGTCAAGGAGAGGGCTCCACATAGCATTAAGCATTTTTTATTCAACATATTCCTTGCTGTTGCAGGAAGTTTTGACACGGCGGTGTACTTTAGCACACTCTAGCTTTGCACTTGTTTCTTACTAGAGGTCTGAAGTTTCTTACAAGATGTTGGAAGCTTTTTCTGGTCTCTGGTGTGCAGGGAGATGTGAATGGGCCATCCCGAGGCCTCTGTTGCCCATGAGTGTACGGTCTCTGATGGATGTTGTCCCTTACAGGTCCATGCCTTTGCCAGTGTGTTTTCAGCCTTCGCCCTGGCCTCCTCCCATAACGTTTATCACCTCTGAAAACACCCACAGCATTTGAATCAGTGTGTTTGGGAGGTAATTGATGTTATCAGATGTATGTGTCAGAAGGAATTTGTCCCTAGAGCAATTAGGTTGGTTGGTTGTCTTTCATGGGATCTCTCTTGATTTATATAAATTGCAGTAAATATAGGCTTGGCCTCCTGTTAGTCAGGCTGCGACTGGTCCGACCAGGGTGATGAAAAGCTCCCGGGTTTAATGTCTCTGCATATTTTCTCGTAGGCAAGTTCCTATGTTTGCCACCTGCGCGTGTGCCCGAATGGTCACGAGTGGTCCTCTCCGAGCCCTGCAAGCGGCGGTCGCACACTGCAAGACAGAGCGAAGCAGCTTCACATTGCCCCTGAGCCGTCACGTCGGTCCCAAATGGGTACGTTGGGTTCAAATTCCCCCTGGGAGCAGCTGGCATGAGATGTCCCTCTTTGGCTCTTCCTGCTAGGCTACAAATTGATGTTTGAATAACAAGTGATGCGAAATGATGCCCTTCCTGTGACAGCCATGGAAGGAGGCTGTGCTTGTTGTATGCAAACAGGCCCCGATCCAGGCACTTCGGGGTTTGAGTAAGCCCATTGATGTGCTTCAGATTTAGCATGTGTGTTAAGTGCTTGGTGGTGTCAAACCCCGAGGAAATGCCTGACAGTCCTGGGAGACAAAAAAAGCTGCGGGATGCAGGGGCAACAACCAAGGGAGAAATCTGCCCCAGGATGAGGGCGCACTGCAGCCCCTGTTTGACTGACCAAAAGAGCTCCCTTGTATCCCAGGTCTGGAGACCCTCCCCTTGCAAAGCCTCTGCTCTGAGGGAGGTGGGAAGTCACGTCTCCAGTCACGAAGCAGAGCAAGGCATCTTTCCTCCAGGGAGTGGTTCTGGAAGAGATGAAATTGTGCCAAGCCAGAGCTGTCCCCTCCTGGCAAAGCCAGTTTGCTCTCATCGGCCAAACCTCAGACCTGCCCCATGCTTTCACAAGCAAACAGGTCTGCCCAAACCCTCCTGCTCTTGCGGTGCCTACCGATGGTGACAGCCACTCCCTGCCCTGGTCTGGGGGATGCCCCTCGTGGGAGACCCTACTTGTGGGTGCTTAAAGAGGTGAGCTGAGGTCTTCAGGTCTAGTTCTGCTATCCCGATGATTTGAAGAAACGTGAATCAACTGAAAAATGAAGCGGTGCTAAGAGCCCCAGATGCTGAGACTGGGACAGCTCATGGGCTTGCACCATTTCCCAGAATGTATTCTGCCCCCACAGCAATCATGATGAGGCATTTCCTCTGTCTTTAATTACTTCCTTCCATCATGCCCTCCCTCGTTAACCCTGACCCCCTGGTCTACCTGGCTCGGCTCACGACGTCCACCAACATGGAGGTGGCTGCAGGGGTGTGTGGATGTGCTCCCCCAGGCCAGGGACTTTTGCACGGCCCATTTGCAGCATAGAGGGGGCTTCAGCATTTCCACTCTTGTGCCCTTCCTCCTCCTCTCCCTGCTGCCACTTGATAACTCAGATGTGGGCACTCACCACCAAAAGCCGTACCATTGCCACCATCTTAAATGTGGTGGCACTAATCTACACATGTGCCCTTGGCTTGCCTGCTTGCACCAGAAAATATTTCCATTTAAACTGAACTGGCTAACATGACCACGGTGAGTTGTTGCAGCACTGCTCACAGGTATAAATAATTTCCTCAGTTGAGGTGCCACCATCTGAAATGTGCTGGATCCGTTACCCAGGATGAAGAATTACATCTTGCCCCAAAAGAGAAATTTTGGCCATAGTCAAGCGATGCTGTAGGTGCCTTAGTGAACATTGCTGATGGTGGTGCTCACATATCTTACTGCATATGAAGATAATTTTAAGCATCCTAAAATGCCTGAGAGGTTGCATAAATAAATAATCTAGACAATATTCATACCTCACATGTTAGCACAACTATTAAGCAATATACAGCAAGTGAGTAAAGAGAGGAAGATGCCTGATTGCTGTAGGGACCTAAAGGACAGTGGAGTTGAGGAGCAAACTGTTTTTTCTGGCTTTGCCCAGAGGCAATTCTCTGATTTTCATTTCCAGATTTCATGCGTTCCTCCGACGTGAAGGTCCTGAGTTGGGTGCTGTTTGCTCCGGGGCCAGCTAGAGACAGGAGAGAAAATCCCTGGATTTCTTCTTGCTGTGACTACTGCATGTGGGTATTTACCATTTAATGTTTAATCAAACAGAAACATGCATAAATGTAATTATAGTAATAATGATAAAAAATCAAACCCAAATGACAGAACACAAGAAGACACCAAATTAGTCTGAAATTAGTCAGACTGTCAAAAATGAGAAAAATGCTAGATGTCAGTGGAGCCTTAATTCCCACCCACCTCAAGCTGACACAGGTTGACAGTCTGTAATTGCACTGTGACACGCCAGTTTCTTTGCAGGACTGGGGTGAGGGTTTTCAGGAGGAGGGAGGGGTCAAGAGAGGAGAAACAAGCTGCCCGGTGTGGCACTGCTGAGCACAGCCTGTGGTGACAGTCACCTCAGGTTCCAGCTCCAGCCTGGCACCAGAAGACGCGGGTCTGTGTCTGGGACCTTCACCTCCTTCGCTTACCCCCTTTCTGCCTTTACCATCCACCTCCAGTGTGTGGCTTGGTTGTGTGCACCCAGGTAATCCCTGCAGAGGCTTTAGAATGATTAATTTCCTCACAGGTGCCTCTGCGATGCTGTCATCATGGCAGGGAGCTGCAGCCACTAATGATGCTCTCTCCTCTGTCCCCCTGCAGAGGCAGGCAAGCCTCTCGGTTTTGCAGCAGGGGAGATGGGGTCAGTCTGCCCATCTCATCTGGGACGCTCAGGACAGGATATTTTCAATGTGCAGAGCGTGTTCCAGTGGAGCTCTGCATACCTAGCTCTCCTCAAAATCATGCATCCCTCTTGCTGCTTGCTGGGTGTCCAGGAGATGGGGAGGTCAGGTCACCTTTGGGTTGTTGGGCTGGTGGCATTGCTTAGAAACATCACAAGTACAGCAAGGGCAGAGCCTCGTTCTTTGGCAGGGCCATCAGCTTCTTTAACCGGTTACTTTAGCAAGTCACTGTCCTTCTTCCCCTTTCAGTCCCCTTCTTTCCTTCCCGACTGCATCACGCAGGCAGGGACCCTGCAGGCAGGAGCCTTTCCAGTGCACAGCCCAGACACGTTCCCAGTGCATCATCTCTCCTGTCGCGGACGGGAGCAAGGGTCACAGCTGATCTCCAGTATGTGACCGTGTAATTAATTTTCCTAATGCACAGGTTAAGTGAAAGCTGCACAAGCAACTTTACCTGGATGCTGCTGAAGTACAGCTAAGCAAGAGCTATAATATATTGCATTTGTGTACCTCAGACCAGCTATTTGTTATATCGCATACCACGATGGTAGAAACATGTTCTGAAGGATGAAACTAGTGGTTTAGAATGCTGACTTATCGGTTTTTCTGAGCACCTTGATTACTTTTTATTTTCTGTTTGCACAGCACCATCTACATGTAGCTTTCCCTGAGGTCCTAAACTGCAAAAACTGCAAACGATCCCCCCTCAGCCCTTCAAAATTTTCTTAAAAAGTATGGCTGCTGTGGAGGAAAGACTGGAGGTCTCACTGTCCAAGCAATGACGCTGACCTATATCAGTCCTCCCAAAGCAAGGAGAAACACTGTGGACTTTTTCTCATCTCCAGCTCTTCCATGGTGGTGATTTCTTGGTACACCTCAGCAAACCATCAATTTATCAGGAGAACTATCCGCTGTGTAATGACACCTCCTGTCTGGTGACAGGAGCCCTTCTGCGCTTTCCTATAGTGGTATAAAAGCCACAGACAGGTCATTGGGATGTAGTTTTTTGAAAGCTAATGGATAAACTCTTGCTGAAAGACAGCAGACCTCGTTCACCAGAGCCTTAGGCCACTCTATTAGTGGATGCCTGGATAGGGACCCTGGTACGCGCTTGAGTGGAGACAGACACTGTGAGTATAAATATATACAGGATAAATACAAAATTGCTTTGTAGTGGATACAGGCGAGTAAAATTTAAAGGAGAATCATGTTGACATCTGCCTATCCTTGGATCAGACCCAGGGAGCCCCTGTCACTCAGAGTGCTCCAGCTGACCATCTTCTGGTGGTCCAGCCAACCTCTCCTGCAGACCCGGCTCTGCAGTCTGGATGAAAGGTGGCTTGGAGCTTCACGGTCCCCCTAGAAAAAAAAAAAACAAAAAAAACCCCCTTTTTTTTTAGGAGAAAATGCCCTCTCCTTCCCTTCTCCAAGTGTTATTGATTCTCAGCTTATGCAGGGAGCAGTTTTTGATATTCCTGCAACATCTTTTTGGCAACATTGATGTCCGTCAGGGACGGAGAGTGTGCTCAGTCATCCCCTGACCTGACAGTAAGCAGTACCCTTAGCAACTTCTTCAGTGCTTAACTAAGGCATAAACATCTCCTGTGAATTACTCTGTCCTCTTAACATATCAATATTCAAAGCTTCAGTGCAACAGGACCTTAATCCAGTGTGAGGGATCCTCATCGTGAGTCACCCTGATGCAAAATATTAATTTTTGCGGGCATCCTCGCCTGCTCCAGTCCCTCTGAGTGACCCTGCGCTGTGCTGACCTGGCATTAACAGTAGTGGACTGTGGAGCCTCTCTGTAAATTCAGCTTTTGGATGAAGGAGTGAACTGGCAGCCTTTCTTTATTTGCAAACATTGAGACATCGCTGGGGCTGGGCTGAGCCCAGTCATGACAGTAATTGCCCAAGTTAAGATGAGAGAGGTATCAGCGTGACTGACCTCCAACCCCGGGGTCCAAGGGATGTCAACGCACCTGACTGGAGAGTGGGAGCCATGGGAATCCACCTCATCTAGCCCAAGATGTATGAAAGACACATTCAGGTGTTATGAGCAGTTTGTGAGTGCTCTGAATGCTGGACACATCGGCACCTGTTGTGTTTTATAAATTTATCTCCCATGATCTTTGCTTTGGCTAGTCTGTGAGGCCATATGGCAGAGCGACACTGGACCGGTGACAGTGGGAGGTGATCCCAGGTCACTGCAAGCCCTGCCTTGGGCACGCAAGTGTGCAATGGGCGTGCAAAGTGGCCCAGCTGGCTGCACACCCACAGCCATGGTGGGAGGGTGCCCTGTACCGACGCGTCCTACAGCTGCAGCCCTGGCCTGGGTTTGGTTCGTCCAGCACGTTGATTTGTATTTGTTGTTGCTCTGAGCAGGTACATCATAAACATTTCAATATGAAGAAAATGAGCATCAACAAGAGAAATGAAATCTGGGGGGATTTTCCTGCCCTGGATCTGAGCAGTGCCTGAAAGGGGAAGCAGCTGAGGCTGGCTGCTGCCGCCACCGCTCTCCTGGGAACAGCTGTGAGCGATCCCCACACCAAGCACCCCTGAAACCCATCCCCAAAAGCAGTTGCAGCCCGACCGTCCTCCTGGCTGCGGGAAACCTTTCCCTGGAGACTTAGGTGAGGGGAGAGGTGTGAGGCTGTTGTTCCCTGCTGTGGCAGCTCTTTGCCATGCAGCAAAAGCCATGGCAAGGATGTAACAGGGAGACAGTATCATCCACATACATATTTTCTTTCTTGAAATTAAAAGTTTTAAAATAGCTTTTTTTTTTTCTGTGGTGGAAACCCACAGATGCACTGCCATGCCTGGAGCATGGTGACTTGGTGGTCCACTACTCGTGGTGGATGCAGCTCCTCTTCCTCAGTGGTGAAGGATGCCAATAGGAGCCCACTTCATCTTGCCAGGGCTTCGGTGTAAGGAGATGGACCTAATCCCCTAAAAAGAGTGCGGTGGCAAGCCCAGAGGCAGAGCAACAGAGAGCCTCTGCTGCTGTCCCATCATGTGAGGTTGGCCAGGACCAGTGCTGGGGCCCAGCTTCAGAGACACCCAAGCATCACCTCCACTAAGCAGCTTTCCTTGCAGCTTCCTGTGACAGGGATCAGCACTGCGGATGAGCTGAGGCTGCCCGTCTGGCGTAGGGACCAAAGGCACCACGGCTGGTTGCAGGTTCAACAGAGCCCTCCTTAGCAGGGAGCTGTGGGGCAGCTCTGGGCTTACAGAGGTCAGGGAGACCAGAGCCTGGTACGCCATACGGCACAGCCATGGGTCTCTGCTGGCTCTCTTCCTGCTGCCACAGCGCTGAGCTGCCCAGGGACCTCTCTGTTACCCTAAACACCCCGTTTCTGACAGCACAGCTAGAGGGTAAATGGTAAAACAGCAGGATCATTTTTTTTCCTTCTTTTATTTCTACGGTTCTGCAGGGCGTGATTGCCCTGCACTGTGTGCAGTGCAAACAAAATGGGTGTTACTCAGGGCTGCAGGGCTGCTGGACTGGGAGCACCTTGGGGTTGGGTTTGCGGCGCCATCCGTCTGTCCATCCGTGGAGCTGCCTGCAGCCGCCTCCAGCATGGGCGGCCTCTGGCACTGGCTCCAGCCCAGCTCCCAGGTCATGGGAAGGACTGGAGGCCTTGTCTGAGCTGGAAGCTCATGGTGGGTGAGGAATCAGCCTCTTGCCTCGGCTTATGGGACTTGCTGTGCCACGTACCAAGGTGTGCAACCCGGCTCATTAGGGTGTCCCCTGCACATCCTGCCCACCCATGATAGCAGCTCCAGCCCCAGAGTTTGGTCTGGGGGTGGTTTTTGCTGACATGGCCTGAGAAGGGGACCCAAGGACCAAAAGCAGACCTCAAGGGAGGGGCATCCTTCAAACCCATCAGGGTTAGACACCTTCAACCTCAGCCAGGCCAGAGCCAGTGCTCAGCCCAGGGACGTGGCAGCAGTGCTGGCTTCAGTGTGGGCTGGTGCTGGGCCCGGTAAAACTTCCCACCTTCCAGGACCAGCTGCCTGCCCCAGCCATGTCCTGACTCCATGAGGGCAGGGGGATTTGTCGCAGCACCCAGAGGTGTGCACCCACCAGCACCATGGCTGTGGGCATTTTAAGGAGTGAGGGGCTGATGCCCCCTTTTCCCAAGCTGCCTTTGCAGCTTTGGGGTGTGCATGACAGTCATACCCAAAATTTTAATTTTTGCTGATACTGAGCCCTGCCATCTCCTTAACACAGTCTATACCTGATGAAATGATGCCACTTCTAATGGGTAATGGTTGTGACAATGGTGCGGCGACGTGCCCTGCCTTCTGCCCCTCTCACGGAGGTGTTGTTAGTTAAGCCATTTGGCAGGGACACAGTCTTACTTCAGATCAGATAAGCGGCAAATTTGGCTTCCAGGGAGGTGTGGCAGGTAGCACAGCGGCAGAGCTGATGTGATCATCCCTCCCCTTGGCTGCACATGCGAATATTTAAAACTGGGTGATTATGAGTGCTCCGTGTAGCCCGGAGGCATTTTTTTATTTGCTTTGCAGTAGCAAACGCTCATGTCTGACAAGAAAATCTCTCTTTTGATAGTTTTCCCTTTTTTTTTAGCAGCAAACCTTCAACTTTTCCAAGGGCCTCAGAAAAGCTAATCCTAACATTCCAGGTTTCAATTGCCTCCCACCATGTGTGTCGGTGGTGGGGATGCTGCATAGTTGGGGGTGGCACATACCCTTGTCCTTCTACTTTTTATCTGTCAGGAGAAAAGCCCGGACCTGGGAAACACCTCTTTCCAGGGAAAGGAACAGTGTTACATAGGTGCTGAGGACTTAGAAATAATCAGTCTTCCTCTAAAGGCGCAGGGCTTAAAGCTGTGCCTTGGCGATGCGCTGCCCCATGCATCCTGAAAGGGGGACACAGGACTGTGGGTCACTTCATGCAGATACATTTCACTAGTCCAATGCAAAAGCCAGGCTAATTACTAGCCTGCCATAAAGCCAAGAAACCAAAATATTCACCCTGGTGTCTGTTGTGGCTTCCCTCGTGCTGCCTTGGAGCATCTGCAACACTTGCAGCCCCCACTGAAATGCTGATTTGTTTCTGTCAGGCACCTGGACCTTGTTCCTCCGTGCCAAGCTGACTCATAAGTCACTGTTTCATTTGGTGTGGGACACAGTGGAGTGGTGCAAGTTGGGACCAGGGCGATCCGTCCCTGCTGAGGCTGTGTACATGGGGCAGAGCCTACAGCATCTTCCTCCTGGGGAGAAGAGCACGTTGGAAGGGTAAAATGCATGAAAGGACAAAAAACAGATGAGGAAAGCCATCTGAGACCCTTCGGTATCTGTCTGTGCCCCTGGCATCACTCTGTTAAGATAGCAGGAGTTAAAATTATTCTTACCAAGCAGAACAAGCTGATAGAGCTGACAGCAGAGCTGGAGCTCAGATGTGGTCTCCCCTGTCCTGCCTGGCTGATGCCTGGCTCCCGGGCACCCTGTGCCAAAACAAACCCTGTGTTAATGCATGGTGGGCTCTTCCCTCCACCTGGGATGTTTCTGGGAAGCGAATAGCAGGTTAATTGGGGGAGAGCAGGCATGCTGAGGGCTGTCCCCATACAGCATAGTGTGGCTGCTCCCACACAACTCCTCCTCTTTCCCCATCCAGCCTGGAGCCATTGCCCCCAGTGCTTTCCTGACTCACCTGCCCAAACCACCCTCTCCCACCCCCTCCCACAGAGCTGCAGTGCGAGGATGCACGTTGAGCAGAGGTGTGATGCTAATAACAAGGCACAGGGCAACGTAAACAGGAAATCCTGATGAGATACCTCCGGCACTTAATCAGGCTTTCAGAGCCCATCATCCCAAAAAGATGGAGCAGCCCTATATCCGCTTGTAATGCTGGGCGTGAACACTGCCGTCGGGGTGATGGAGGACTGTGCCTGGCCCAGCTGCTCTGCCTTTGGCAGCTGTACTCTCCTGAAAGCGAACACGAGCGGGAGTCAGATGGCTGGCAAATCCAAAGGAGAAAGGTTGAGTTGCCAAAATTATTTAGTCTATTCAAGGCAGCGTAATAGATGCTTGTCTGAGTTGTGTCTACTATTAGTGGACCTGTTCCAGAATGGTAGGAGATGTGATGAAAAAAAAAAGTGCTTCCATTTTAATAACTAATTAAACAGGCTAATTCAGCCAGGGACCGCTGCCGTGGAATTGAATCCAAAACCTAAAAGAAGTAGTGGTAGCTATTGCCCGAAGCCTTAGCAGAGAATGAGCGATAGAGCAAAAACATCTGTCCCTTGGAAGAAGGTCAGAAAAGGCTGATAGTCCTCTTCCAAATGGAGAAAAAACCTCTCCAGACTGGGAAATAAAACTGCTCCTGTTGGACTCGTGCCCCCTGGCCCCTGGCAAGCCGGCCAGCGTGGTGGCAGATGCTCCGTCTGCCGCTGCGGTTCAGGCATATGGCTGCATGTGGGCTACGGTGGTCGGGGGTTAGTGCAAAGCTGGGGGGATGCTGTGCTGTCGTGAGAGCGGCCAGACTGCCCCAGCCTGGCCGTGGCCTTCCTTGTGGTGTTACTGGTTTATTAAATCATTGGCTGGGCTGACAGCTCTCCGGTGTCCTCGTGGCTTTGCCTGCAAAGCTGGCTTAATTCCTGGCCTTGAAACAGGCTGGGAGCACAGCATGCACAGGGATTTGCAGTTCTCAGCACATTTATCAGGGAAAATCAGGCCTTTTCCATGAACGTTTGGGTCACCACACAGCCTCCCCCACCATGTTATGCCTGCGTTAGGGATCACACTCACTTGGGTTTCCCAATGTCCCATTGACACCAGCTTTTTGTGCAGCTTTCCCCAGCGCAGAGGGCATTCTGCCTTACCTGGGGGGCTGCTTTTACTGAATTTACAAACCTGGTTACCTGGGTGTCCTTTGCCCTGCTGCCACATTGGGCTGAAATTGGTCAGTAAGGTAAAAATTCCTCCAGAGAGGAGCAGAGAGGCAGCAACAGATGCTCACGCGTGTGTATACTCACACGAAAGCGAGCTGGAAGCGCAGAGTGCGGTGCCGGGGTGTCGGGGTGCCGGGGTGCTGGGGTGCATTTGCTGGTGCAGGGGGGCACCAGGCCGGGGGGATCTGGCAGCAGCAGCCACCGAGGTCACAGGCAGAGAGCTCGTCCCACCTGGTTTTGCATCCAGGACTGCGCAGCCAAATCAGGTGGGAAAAAATTGCCTCAGCAGGTGCATTTGACAGCAAAATTTATATTTTTTTTTTTCTCTGACAGGTTCCTCAGGCAAATCTGGAAAAACACAGAAAAGATGAGCTGGGCGCAGTTTATACTTCAAGTGGGCAGTCATCTCCCCGGTGATAGTGTCTCATTTCTCTCTGTGGGCACAGCTGCCAGGCAGAGCAATAAATCTTTCAGACAGAGGTACTTGGCATGGACCTAAATTTACCTTCCTTTCTGCAACCCTCTCAGCTACGCAGCAGCAGCTCCTAGCACTGCTCCCAGCCTGCTTACCTGAGCACAGAGCCTTTTCAGGCCGCTAAAACCTGGCTGCCTTGGGTCACCTTTATTCCTGCTCGTTTGGGACAAGGCAGAGATAAAGTGACTTCCTGCAGGAGGCTGTGCTGGTTTACTTATTGGAGGTGATCATTCTGCATGCTACAGAGGCTGGGCTGTGCCCGTCTCTGTGAGGGATTTATGGCATGCGTTTGACCCACGGATGCACATAGAGCAGCCGCCTGGCCATTGAGGATCGGAGCCACCCTGGCATTGCTCTGGAAAGGATGTTGGAAAGCAATTCTGTGCTGGGAGTGGCATGTGCATGTTTATTCCAAAATAATCCATGGCATGCCGGTTGTGTTGCTTTAGGCCCTTGGAGCTGAGGTTTGCTCAGCTGCCTCTTCTCCTGACCTCAGGGCTGCCAGGATAACGGCTTCTCTCCTCCTATCTCAGCTGATGCTATCACTTGTTCCTCCCATGCCCGCAGACGCATGTCATGTGGTAAAACATCCCTCGGGGGGAAGCCGCCTTCCCAGGCTGGCTAACAGTGAGCCCGGCGTGATCCTTCGTCTTGAAGTGTGGAGGGAAGGGGTCAGAAATAGAAGCTTCTCGCCTTTTTAAAGCATCTTTGATCCAAAAAAGCTTGCATGGTATCCTGCCCTTTGATCTATGTATGAGAGCTGGCAAAGGAAGATTTCAGCTTTAAACCCGCTTAGCACAAAGCACAAAGCTGGGCTCTGTGAATCTGAACTCTTCCTGCCACCGGCTCCGGTGTGAGCCCAGGCAAGCCCCTCGCCCCAGCATCACTTTGTGGTATGGGCACAAGGGCAGGTGTGGCCTTGTAAATAGGGGATTGCCATTTTCACAATCTCTGCCTTTTGCTGAGTGGGGAGAGACTGGTTCTGTGAAAGCCGCGTGTGCTCAGCAAGCTGATCTCTGGAGCGGAGCTGGATACTCAGCTCATTCTCTGTTTTGCCACAGAACCAAGTCCCTGATTGTTGCACACATGTGCCTGTGTGCGCAGAAACACACCTCTTGCATGCACTCCTTCTCTGCTGGCACTTTGAATTTTTCCTTACACGACGGTATTTCGCTGAGCTCAAATGGCCCTGCCAGCAGCATCCTGCCCAAAGGGACCCAGAGCCGGCAGCTGGAGCCAAGGAGGGAGGAGCGGTGGCACAGCTTTCTGCTGGCCGGTGAGATGAGTCATTTGAGCTCTTCCACTCTCTTTACCTTTCAAAATAAAGTGGTGAGTAAGCCTTGTAATAGCCAGCTTAAAAGACAACTCTGCAGTTAAAAAAAAGTAGATGGCAGGTTTGCTATATATACTTCTGAGTGCTGTTTTCCCATGTGGTGTAATTGTGAGGTGTACGCATCCAAGACAAGCAGGTGAAAAATGGAAATATAACCTTGGTTCCCTGAGCATATTGTGTGCAAGGCAGGTGCAGGCAGGGGGGCAGAGGTGGGCAGATTCACTCCTCATTACCCGCCTAATGATCAATAAAATCTCCTAAGATGCTGAGGCAATGCTCAAACGTCCCAAGCAGATGGGCTGAGTGGCTTTTCTGTGCAATAGGATTTTGGAGAGCAGCCGGCCATCTGGGCTCAATAACCCTCCTGTAACACGCAGGTGAGACCCAGGGGTGAGGGCTTGCTCCGACCTCTTCATTATAAAGGACGCAGCCTCCCAGAGGATTTGGGTGAAGGCCTGATGATGGCAAGGCTGAGCCTGGAGTGAAGGCACATCCCATGCCTTGTGAAACCAACTCTCCTGGCCCTGCCCCAGCAGCCTGGCCATGGGCCATGCCAGCAGCCCAGGCTGCAGCTGGTGAGAGCAGAACCACCTGAGATGGTCACCTTGTCCCGAGGGCTGCCAGCTGCCTGTAGAGAAACCTCCCAGGGTTGGGTCTGTCTCTCTATGTATATATATATCCCATGCGATGTGTGGATCCCTCTCAGGTTTCTCCCCAGCTCATCACTTCAGAGAGGTGTGGGTTGCGTTCCCTTGGTGCTGGCTTTGTTCTCAATTTGACAGGGGTAAAAATAGTAAAAGAGAAAGAAAGGGAGTGTGTGGGAATGGTTTCCATTTCATGGCGCATCCCTCTCAGCACAGAGGCTGGAGGCAAACCCCCACCAGTCTGAAGAGGTCAGGACCAGGGGTCACCTCTGAGGTGACTCCTTTGCAATGGGACGTTGTCATGGAGGAACTGCCAGGGCCTCAGAGCTGGAGGCAGCAGAGCCCTGCATGCCTCCTCTCCACCTGTACCCAGCCAGGGCTGTCGGGTGAGGAGCAGAAACCCTTCGCTCCCCACCCCGCTATGACTCACAGGGCACCTGCTCTGCCTGAGCTGCTGCAACCGTTTCAACACACACTGTTGTCCGACCCGTTCCTCGGGCGGGTGATCCCTCAGCAGGTCCCTGGTGCTCCAGCGTCCCTTGCAGAGTGCCTTGTCCCATGTGGGACAGCGGCTCGCTGACTGCTGCGTTCCTCCTCCTCATGCCCTGTGCCAGCCCTTGTCCCCAAGCTCCATGGGGATGCTCTGTGACCAGCTATGGAAGCAGGCACCGCCTGTATGGCACAGAAACAGGGCACGGGTGTTGTAGAGATACCTCTCTAATTGCCCTGAAAACTACCCCTCCAAATTCATTATCATCCTCTGACCTGTCCAGACAATCACGATACTATTTTTGCCTCATCTGGATCTGTGCTGCACTACATCATATTAACACAGTTTGTCACCGTGATAGCTCTCTTCCTTCCTAATCTCTCGTCACCATTGATGGGCACACACAAGAGAGTGACTCCTTTCCTGTCACCGAGAAATGACATACCTACAGGATTAGTTTCAGGCAACCCACGGGAGATTCATCCCGGTAGCTGTGAGTTGCCCCCTGTTACACTCCGGCCCTTAAACCCGCTGTTCCAGTGCTCCAGTGTCACTCAGAAGAGACTTCCAGGCTCTTCTTTAGCTTTCTCTGGTACTTTTCAGGAGGTTTGGTGCCCGAAATCACACTGGAGTTTGCAGAAGCTGAGCGCTGCTTTGGAGAAACGGGGGAAAGTTCCTGGCAGCAGAAACCACCATGAGAGCTGTTATGGCTTTCACTGCAGCTGTAGGAGCCAAGAGGAGTGTATCTGAGTGTCCATGGCTTCAGCTGCTACTTCAGGTGGCCTCTGGGCTGTCTAGCCATGATTGCCACCCCAGAGGCTTTGTGCGAAGCACCTGTGGCACAGCGCAGCCGAGGTCACCATGCCATCTCATCGTCTGCAATGTTTGTAGAGATCTATGTTGTGGGATCTGTTGGGAGACAGCGCTGGGGTTCAGTCCCCCAGGCTCCTCACCACGTTAGACAGCTGATTGCTGGCAGGCCTGCCTCATTCACAGTAAGGCAGTAAGGAGCTGCAGGCCATTGTGCCACACTGATGCCTACGTCTTCGGTGCGGCTGCCGGGGCGTGCGGTGTTAGGAGGATCACTGATCAGTGGGACAGAAAGAACTCCCAGGGTTTGTGCTTGGCAGGAGGCTTAGTGGGACACTGGGACTTCTTCCAACACACCAGAAATGTCATAGACCCCTGATGCAAAAATCTTATCTAGAATAAACACGCTCTGCCAGTGGGAACTTGTTTTTCAAAATCTCATAGGTTAACTCTGTGTCACACGGGGGACCGTCTGTCCCCCTGCAGCTGGTGTAACCCTGCTACACCTCCTTGGCTACTTTGGCAGAAACACACCCAGGTGTGTGCCCGTGTCTAATCTGGGTCAGATTTTGCTGAATTTAATGATGACAGAGCAGCAGGCTGGTATTGCCCACCTGGAGGGAGAGCATCTTAACCCTGCAAGATATATATGCTCTGCTCGAGAAAGCCTTGAGTTTCCAAAGAGATGAGAGCAGCCAGAAACACCACCTCCTGGAGAACTTAGGAGTCAATAACCTTTTGGGAGAGAGGGAGACTTGAATCTGAAATGCATCCCTGGGAAATTTCAGGAAAAAAAGTATAAAGGCTTCTATGTGTGGAGTTTCCATCCTGCAAAGGCAGCCCGAGGGCCTGGGGCACGCAAAAGCACCAGGGGAGTTTGTAGGAGAGCAGTGGGCATAAAACAGCTTCTTTGCAGGTGGCAGTGCCCTCCACTCACTTGGCAAAAAGACCTCACGGAGACTGGGTGGTGAGGCTTTTATCTGCACGTACCTTTGTAGTGATAAGGCTCTTGAGAATACCCAAGATCAAGTGTGAAAATCAAAAGAAAGGTTTATTTCAGTTCCAGGGCAGAAGCAAATAAAATGGCCATCCTGCCATAAAGAGCGAGGATTATCAGCCTTAAACCAGGCAGCTCTGGCTCTCCGCTGTCACATAGTAAAGGAAAACCCATGCTTGCTATGTGTGTGGCTAGGGGGGCAGAAGTGTCTTGTGTGAACTTGAAAACTCATGAGGAAAAAAAAAAGGGAAAATCTTGTGTTAGGTTTAGAATAAACAATGTTTAGCTATATTTTGCAGTTTGTGTTATTCTCAGTCACAACCAGCAGCAGACTCATCAGACTGAATCATTTCAGAGCTGTGCTGAAGGCTACAGCTTTTTTTTTTTTTAATTCCATTAGAATTTAAACAGAAACAACACATTTACTCTTCTTTTTATTTTTCTTCTATTTTGTAATATGAATAATAGAATTGCAGAGTCACAGAATAGTTTCAATGAGAAGGAACTCAAGGCAGGGCCGGCTCCAAAGCTAGACCAGGTTGCTCAGGCCTTCAGTTCTGAGTTTCTCCAGGGATAGAGATCCCACCTCCTATCTGGCCAACCCGTGCCAGTGTTTGACCACCCTCATCATGAAATATTTTCCTTATATTGAACCGGAATTTCCCCTGTTACAACTTGTGACCATGGCCTGTGTCATTTCAGTGTGCATCTCTGGGAAGAGCCTGCCTCCATCCTCCCTATAATGCCCTTCAGGCAATGGAAGACAGCACTAGATCCCTCCGTAAACAGCATTAGGAGCCCTCCCTCAGACCTCCTCCATCCTTCCAGTATGTCCACATCTCTCTCATACTGGGGAGCCCAAGACTGGACACAGCACCCCAGATGCAGCTTCATGGGTACTGAGTAGCGGGGAATTATCATTTCCCTCTACGTGCTGGGTATGTTCTTACTGATGTGGCCCCACGGGTGGCCAGCCCTCACCCCCTCCTTAGCAGAGCTCTAAACAAACAATGATGCGTTAGTCAGAGAATTTGGAGGGAAAATGCCATCACTGATAAAGTTCCTTCAATATTTAACTTCTCAAGAAGCCTAAAATCTGTATTTGCTTAGAATAAATCTAAGAGGATGACTTGAGAAATGAGAAAGAAAGAAGGAGACATAATCTAGTAAAGATATTCAGCCTCAGTGAAAGGTATGGACAAATATTGATTGGTGGTATTAAACAAGTTTAGTTCCCATTCAAGTCAAGGATCTCCTAAGGCTTAAGTGGAAAAAACTCATCCAGCCATCGAGATGGGCAGTGTTAGACTTGTATGCTTTTGCCCCAAAGTCCAGGCTGCTGCCTCCTGCAGCACCAGAGGATCCAGTCTGGGAAATGGGGAAGCTCATGTGCCTTCCCTTCCCCTCCTGCCCCTCAGACCATTCCCAACCCACAGAAAGCAGGATCATCCTCCCTTTCTGCAGGCTCACCAAACCCCCAAACGTCTCAGCACATGCAGGAAACCTCCACCTCACTCCCACGCTCTTGCATTCCCATCACTGCCTACCAGTGCTTGTGGCACAAAATCTTGGGCTGAATCCATCTTCCCAACAACTTCTCCCTGCAAAAACATCTCTCTTGCTTGCGCTGTCTCTCAGTTTTAATCTATGCCCCAAACCAGCTAGGCTTTCAGCCCACGTATGACCTCCAGCATCCTGAGAGGGACAGACATGGGAGGAGATGGAGGGCACTCTCTGCCCAGGAGGACATGGTGTTGCTGGGAACAGTAGTCTCTTGGAGAGCTTCCCCCATGCCTAACCACTCATTCTGGGAGCTAAAAGCCCTATTGTGCAGAGCATCTTTGAAGGAGTCCCTCCTCTTGCTTCAGATTACTCCATTGCCACCACCTTCACTGTTCTGACACTGCTAGAAGCCTAGCTGGGCTAGAGTAGCCATGGCTTGTGCTGGCAGAGGAGACGTAGCCTTTACAAGCAGTTAGTGGCTATCCTGACCAGCCAGTTCACAAATATCCTTTCTGTCCTTTGCTTCTTCCTCAAGCTACAACAAACACATGCCTGTTGACATGGCTTCTTGCTGATGGCTGATCCCCCATGCACACTCCTCTCCCATCACAGACTGGACCAAAACTGTGGAGAAGGAGGCAGAGAAGGTGCCTCGTACATGAAAGCAGGAGTACAGCAAAGCCTGCACCTCATATCATCATCTTCCATTCCTTGCTGCATCCCTCACATCACCCCAAAGCTGGTGCATGTGCCCCGGCGCTGCCCGCTAAGTCACTTGAGAGCCTTCTGACAACATGTGCTCGTTCACCTAATGGGGGATGTGGCTGCCTGGCCGTCATGTGCTGTGCGCTGCACATTGTGACTCATGCCTGACTGCCCTCTAGGACAGCATCAGAGTGCCCCGGGCGGGGGTTCTGTGCTGGCCGCCTAATTCCCGTGCCTTGCTCCTGGAGCAGCCGGGCAGATTTCCAGCCCAGTTTGCAGGCTGCTGGTTTGAGGTGGATGCTGTTAAGAGGATACCTGGGTGTACCGGTGTCAATGCTGAGCTGCATACGGTTGCCATAGAAATCCAGGACACGTAAATCTGACTGATAATCTCCTTTTTCCCACCCTTCCTTTCTTTCTGCATTAAGTAAAGGCAACTGCAGAGATAGACCTGCTTTTCTGAGGAGCTGCAGTGGGAAATCTCGGCTATCAAGTGGTGGTTTCCGATGCTGATGCCGCAAGTAGCCATGTGTGGGCTGACAGACAGAGTAACGCTCAGGGAACAGAATGGGTGATGGACAGAAGCTGGAAAAGGCTTCTGCTCAGCTGGGACCTTACACTGCTGCTGGCAGTGTAAGAGATCAGACCCCGGTTTTGCTATGTGCCATCTCTCCACCCCCAAAATACATGGTCTCCTAACAGCAGAAATATTCTTTCCTACTTAATGATCTGTCTTTGTGTCCACAAACTTCTGCCAGATATTTCACAATAAAGACTGTTTGCACTTTACAGCATGCTATGATATGCATGATACGATCTTTAACTATATAAATTTTATTTCCTCCTGTAGATCCTGGATAAAAGCAATATAAAGCCTCATTCACCTTCAGAAATACCAGCTGCTTGGCTCACAGTACCTGCCTGAGTGCTACAGATTTTTAAGCAATCACGCTAGTATTACTCGCACTGCAGTTGTGTTTATAACATGCCTGCTACTTTTGCTATGAAACAGAGAAATTAGGGCACAAATAAATATACAGCAAAGAAATAACTGTTCAAACACTTTACCAAAGACCATAACGGAAGTGTTTAAGAAAATGTTGAAATGTTGTTATCTCCTTCTTTGCTTGCATTATGTCCTCCCAAAATGGAGCCCTGACCAAAACTGGTGTTTGCTGTGATGTGAGCCGCAGCCGAAGTATCCCAGACAAGGAAGACTTTGCTTTTCTGAAAACTTTGCTTTTTCTCACACAAGCCCAGAAGCCGCCCTCTTCTCACCTTAGCGAGTCCTCCCTCATGTGAATGCTGCCATTAATGTCAGAGGAAATGAGTACATGCCCAGCAGCATGGGAAAGCCTTGCACAACCAGGCCTAAATATAAACCGGCCATGAAAGATAAAGTCTCCAGTAAATATAATTGCGATAGCTCGGGGGCTCAGCCAGCTTGTGTTAATGTCAGGGGGTGTTGGTTCCCTGGCCATCGCCTGGCTTCCCCTCAAATGAAACAGCACGATCCTTGAAATTCAGGTCATGGCTGAAAACTGAGTTTTTTTTTCTGAATTAAAAGCATTCTTAAGATAGCCCCTATTAATCGGTGTTTCAAAACTGCCATGGTGTAAAATGATGAGCAGCGTGGCTCCTCCTTGTGTATCCCAGGCAGGGCTGTCTTCCTCCCTGTGTAGTGGTCTGTCTGCTGGGTGGTGGGATGCTTGTGGGCACCAGAGCTTCTACCCATCTCATGTATCCCCAGCGTGCTGGGGAGGTAGGGCCTCATCAGAGGGCAGAAATTCGGGTAATTACCTCCCAGAGAGCCAGGCTTCCAGAGTGTATAATTGAGCTCCAATTAAATTGCTCATCAACAGGTAATCAGCTGGTCCACACCATTTGCTAAGAGTCATAGCTGATGCTTTCCTGTGCCTGTGTTTTGTGCTTTGGCATGTTCCAGAATTTAAGGTCAAGGTAAGGAGCAATGAGCAGTCCATCCTGCATGCTAAAGCCTGGCTTCAAACTCCAGCCTCATAATATCTTGAAATGACTTTGGGTTGGAGAGTTCAAGTACACACCATGGGTGAAATTGCTTTGGCACGTTCTTTTTCTGACACTCCTCTGGTACGAGACATTGCTTTCCTGACAGCTTTCTGGGCAACCCAGCTGCTGATCTGGCACAGCGTGGTGATTTTTGCAATACACCGAAATGTCTGCATGCTCGAGGTTTCTTGCATGGTACTTGAAGGATATAAACCTATGGCAGTAACAGATGGATCTGATCCTGTGAGATGCTGTGGGCCTCTGAGGATGTGCTGATGCTCTCACCTGTTGCTGGTGACTTCAGGAGATGCTCCACACCTTGTGAGACATAGGCAGCTGGCCAGGATCTTAAAAAAAACCAACTCAAGCATTAAAAAAAAGCATCAGTCTGTAGCCTGAGTTTCATGGAATACACAGGACCTTTTGCACTGGTTTCAGCAGGGTGGCGGTTTGCAGGAAAAGCAGCGTGGATTGCTTGTGCATCCGGGCAGAATTTCAAAGGCAATGGAGATCAAAGGAAAAAGGCTTCAGACAAAGCCACAGCACCGGGTGCTAGGCACGTTAATAATTTAGAAACAGCCAAATGCAAGAATAGTCAAACGTGGGCGCTGAAGCAGTCACGGGGCTTTTGAGGTGAGCACAGCCCAAGGCAGGAGAGGGGCACACGGGGAGGGCAAAGGGCTCTCCCTGCCTGGCTTTCCCTGCCAAGGGAGCTGACGGACGGTTCTCCCTCTCTGCAGGGCCTGGAAGCGTGATGCATACCGATGAGCACGTCTTTGGGAATAAAAACCTCTGATTTTTGCTGGGTGTGTATGCAGAGCCTTTGGAAAGTACGGCTGCTGCCATGCACGTTGTGCTCATGTGTGACCTGACCCTGAGTATGCTGAGCGTGCTCAGCTGATGAAAAGAATTTTTTGGGTGAGGTTTAAGGATTGTTAATAAATATTATTAGGAGGATTAAATGTTTCTTGGGAAATAAAGGATTTTAAATCAAGCTATAATTACCATGCACCACAGATCTTCCTTAAACTGAAAATAATGAATTTCAGTGTGAATTTTCTTCTCAGGTGACTAATGGGATTTTGTAAAACTCACTTGGTGATTTTTAGGGATGAGTGAGAGAGGGTGTAAACAAAGAGCCTGTCAGAAAAGCGCTTGTAATCATTCAGCTCTGGCTGCATGAAGAGATGAAAATGGGAATCTAAAAAGGAGCTCCTTTATAAACCCATCTCACAATATTAAGGTACAAATTTCAGAGACATTGAAGATTCAAGTCACAAATATGATCCATTTTTAATGGTACTATTTTTGCTGTGGCGCTTCTGACAAATGGTCAGAGAAACGTCAATCTTTACAGCCCATAAAATTAGCAAAATACCCCTAAATAATAAAGCTCAAAGCAGGAGCCACTTTCTGAAGCTGTAGGGCCGAGAGCAGCCTTGCGTGTGCGACACAGCTCAGGCTTCGCAGTACTGTAGGAACGGCTCTCTGTGCCAAGGGCGCAGCCTCTCAAGGTCCTTGTGCCACAGCCCTTGCCCTTACCAGGTGTGTGCATCTACAGCTTCTCTGGGCAGGTTGTGCCACTGTCTCACCACCCTCATTGTTAAGAATTTCTTCCTTATGTCCAATAGAAATCTACTCTTTCATATTAAAACCATTGCCCCTTGTCCTGTCACTACAGGACTTGTTAAAAGGTACTCCCCATCTTTCCTAGAAGCCCCCTGTAGGTATTGGAAGGCTGCTATCAGGTCTCCCCAGAGCCTCCTCTTCTCCAGGCTGAACAGCCCCAACTCTCTCAGACAGTCCTCATGGGAGAGGTGCTCCAGCCCTCTGATCATCTTTGTGGCCTCCTCTGGACTCGCTGCAACAGCTCCGTGCCCTTCTTATGTTGGGGGCTCCACAGATGGACGCAGTACTCCAGGTGGGGTCTCACGAGAGTGGAGTAGAGGGGCAGAATCCCCTCCCGTGACCTGCTGACCACAGTCCTTTTGATGCAGTCCAGAATGCAGTTGGCTTTCTGGGCTATGAGAGTAATCTCTGACTCATATTCAATTTTTCTTCTACCAGTACCCCCAAGTCCTTCTCTGCAGGGCTGCTCTCAATCTCTTACACCCCTAGCCTGTATTGATACTGAGGGTTGCCCCAGCCTAGGTGCAGAACCTTGCACTTGGTCATGTTGAACTTCACAAGGTTCGAATGTGGTTCAAATGGCATCCCTTCCCTCCAGCGTACCGACCACACCAGATAGCTTGGTGTTATCTGCAAACTTGCTGAGTATGCACTCAATCCCACTGCCTATGTCATTGATGAAGATATCAAATAGTATTGGTCCCAGCACAGATCCTTGAGGGACGTCATTCATTACTGGTTACCATTTGGACATTCAGCCACTGACTATAACTCTTTGGATGTGGCCATCCATCCAATTTATTATCCATCTATCAGTCCATCCATCAAACCCATATCTCTCCAATTCAGTAGCAAGAATGTTGTGGGGGACTGTGTCAAAGACCTTACAGAAGTCCAGGTAGATGGGATCAGTAGCTCTTCCCTTGACCACTGATGCAGTCACTCTGTCACAGAAGGCCACTAAATTAGGCAGGTACAATTTGCCCTTGGTGAAGCCACAGAGGTGTACAGCCAGGTGTATGGCCAGGACTTTCGGGGTGAGGGTTTCCCTTAGACTAGCTGCAGCATGGCAGGATGCGTGATGCCTGGGGGTGAGGTGTTGAAGAGTGAAGAGTCTCAGAGCTGGTGGATCAGTGAGGGAGTGGACATTGCAGCTTCCTGCTGCAACTGGCTGCTCCAGGTCACACAGAGGTCCCCCGTGGCTTCTCTGGCCTGGAGCTGGGGCTTCCTTTACCCATGCAGACTTGTGAGCCTGTGGCTGCTGTTTTCTTTCCCCCAAGCATCAAGAGGACACCAACATCTCTGGATTAACCCAGTCCTAGCTGCAAGGTGTACACAGTAGAAATGTGTGATCAGTCCTGGGCTGCGCTGCAGGGGTCAGCAGCCTGGACAAGGCGCTGTGCATCACCATGCCAGGTGCCGGATCAGCCTCCGGCGAGGGATGTAATCTTGGTGAGCCTTTTAGTTCAGGAGTTCCTTAAGGTACGTGCCTACACCCACACATACTTATATATATACACATAATATAGAGATCTCAAATCCAAAGTTGAAGTGCAAAATCTTTTAAAAGCCTTAAAGGATTTAATGACTCCTACTAGCAGCGATGCTGATATGGAAGAAGAGAGAAAATAAAGGTTTGCCCCGGCTGGGAAAGCAAAAACACAAAAGGGCCGTTGTGGGGAGGCCTGCTGTCAACTTCTTGCCCTTTCCCAGACTTTTTGTCTGCACACCAATCAGAGTCAGTGTCTGTGAAATGGGAGCACTCAGCATCTTCATTGCTGTGGTCCTGAATGTCATGGAATCATAGGATGGTTAGGGTTGGAAGGGACTTTCAAAGATCATCTAGTCCAACCCCCCTGGAAGGAGCAGGGACGTCTCCAACCAGATCAGGTTGCTCAGAGCCACATCCAGCCTGGCCTTGAATGTTTCCAGGGATGGGGCATCCACCACCTCTCTGGGCAACTTGTTCCAGTGTTCTACAACCCTCATTGTAAAAAAATTTCTTCCTAATATCTAATCTAAATCTACCTCCCTCTATTTTGAAACCATTACCCCTCATCCTGTCACAACAGGCCCTACTGAACCGTCTCTCCCCGTCTTCCCTGTAGGCCCCCTTTAGTTACTGGAAGACCGCTATCAGGTCTCCCTGGAGCCTTCTCTTCTCCAGGCTGAACAGCCCCAGCTCTCTCAGCCAGTCCTCATAGGAGAGGTGCTCCAGCCCTCTGATTATCTTTGTGGCTCACGGGCTGCCTCTCAGTACACAGCACAGTGGTAATCCTGTCACTTCACGCTATTGTAATAAAAATAACATGAAACAACAGAAAATGAAGCTTGGGTCAATAGCTACTGATTGGAACCAAATGGAAGGGGAGCACGTTCAGAGAGCTGGTATTTGGTAATGCACCCACGAGCTGGCAGTTCAGGGAGTATTCACCGGGGAATGTGGATTTTTTCCTGTCTTCTTTTCTTTTTCTCTACATCTTTTTTATTGATCTACAAGAGGAGAGAGTTCTGTGGCTGCCACATCTAAGAGCTGGTGGTATCTCACCCCTTTATCTGCAGCCCTTGTCTCTGTAATTGTTTCTAGTTTCCTCTGTACCACATCTTGGGCTTTCTCCAGGAGGCCTTTCAGCCATCAAACATTAAAGATTCTTCTTCATCAGCCCCTCACCTGAGCTCCTTTCTTCCTTTACTAACCAGCATTTTCATCATCCCAAAACAATTCAGTATTTCTATCAAAGGTCAAATTTTTCAGCTGGAAAAAGTCTTCAGTGATGAGGCCATCCACCTCTCCCCTCAGCCCCAGCCCTCCTCGCCCTCGCCCAGCACATGGGAGGCCGCTTCAATTCCTCCTTGTGCTCCTCCAGCTCGAGGAGCTGGAGCGATGCTGCAGCTCTGTATTTCTCTCATTTCAATGGTGCTTTAGAGCCAGGAAAACGGCTGATCTCCCCCTTATATTTTTATTTTTCTGAGGAAGTGGGTGGTTGTTTCTGTATCAGTATCTGTGTGCTCAGAGCCAAAGGAGGGGAAAGTGTTACCCTTCTCCTCTCCTCTCTGATCCTTTGTGTCTGGCCAGTGTGGGTCCATGACAGACATCTGCTCAGTTTGCATCAGCATTCAAGCCCAGAGACACTGGCATTTCCTAGGCAGAGCAGTAACCGGATGCAGAGGTTAGATCTGGCACATCTCCATACTTAAATGAACTTCCCCTAATTAGAGAAATTGCCTGCGATGACACTTCAGACGGATCCTCCCTGGAATTATATTCATAAACTATATCTCCTCATGCACTCCATTACAAATCGAGCCACAAGCTCAGTGTGAGGCGATGCTCATCCCCAAGTCCCTGCTAGTTCCCACTTCTGCTGTGGTGGCCACGTCAGTGCCTGGGGTTTACTCCTATTCATCCTCCCTTTGCTCACCAGATGATGCTCACCTTTCTGGCTGGAGATGTGCAGGTTCCTCTTCTCCCACCTCTCAATGGTTGCCCTAACACCACCAAAACCATGACCACACACCTAAACTTTTATTATCCACCACCCCATCTCAAATCCCACAGAAATCTTTACCAGGCCAACTCATGATGAAACTTTCCCTACCTTCCTTTGCTGAACATGTATGATTTTTGGAGAATTTATTCAAGAGAAACTCGAGGGGGTTGTTTGTGTATATATATCATATTGCCACATTTTTGCTCAAAACAGATTCTTCTGGGATATGGCGAAGACTATGTGCTCTGAGATAAATTAAGCCTGGGGAAAAAATAAAGAAAGAAAATCAACCAAATTAAACTTGTTAAGTTTTACAGTAAACCGCTGCAAGTCTGAGGCATGACATAAAAACTGGGGTTTTCAAAGGGCCCTAAGGGAAGGAGACCCGGGGCTGACACTGAATTTAATTTGCTCTGTGCCAAAGGAGGCAGCTTTGGAGAAATGCCCGTATGCATACTGATCCCTCAAATAGATGTTTTACCAGGTTTAGCAAAAATTATGTACTCCAGAGCAACCAGGGAATCCTTGTGCTGGATGGAGAGCAGCATCCAGAGGAAGGGTCCCTCAACCCTGGTGCATGGTGGGGACTCCACAAGCACCATGGCTTATCTTTTAATAGAGATATTACTTTTTCTCGAGAGATATAATGGGAATTTCCTCAGAGCACACAGAAAAGAGAAAACAGAACAGAAGAAAAAAAAAAAACAACCCTCAACAAATAGCAGATGAAATCATGTAAGAACAGGAAATGAATTTTCTGTTAATAATCCTTAAGGTTAACAAACTCCTAAGAGCCAGAGGGTGAGAACGTTGCCCAGTTCTGACATCTGCCCTCCAAAGTGCTTCTTATTTTATGACATTTTTTAATTGAATGGATTTCTCTTTTTCTGTTCTTTGAATTGCAGGCAATACTTTGGACGGCATAAAGAGGAACTGAGCCAAAACTAGCTGGAATTGAAAGAGAACTGAGGGAAAAGTGTAGCTTTCCTGGTTTGAGAATATTTCTTTTTAATGTAGGAAGAGGCAAACCAAACAGGCGGAGTTCCCTTCAAAGGAAAAAACACCAAAACCTAATTCAAGTCACAGCTTCAAAGCCTGGTTCCTTATCTAAGCAGAAGGATTTGTCATCATAAGTACGGTCACACAGAGAGTAATAGAATAATAAGAGTGAAAATGTATTTAGTGCTTTTAATACAATGTTGTCAATCTGGATTATTTCATCTTGAATCTCAGCATCTGGAACTTTTGTTAAGGACTGAGATGCAGCTTTAGCAGCACTGCAACTTTCAGTTCCAGCTTCTTTCTTTCCTAGATGTAGGGGAAGAAAACTTGAACCCCCAAGTCATGAAGATCAGACTCCAAAGAGTTTGTGAAAGGTATTCAACTGCTGTGGTTTTAAAGCCTCAGTGTTTACAAGCAGGATGAAGATTTTGGGGCGGACCAAGCAAGCACCTGAGGCTGGTCAGTATGAGAAACGAAGCAGCATCTGGGAGAGGTGAAGCATCTTCATTCCCCCTTAGCATGGAGGAGGGACAGGGTGGCCACGCAAGGAGCAGGAGCTCAGGCTGTGCCTCTCAGTGAGCCTGCTCCAGCTCTGAGTTTTGCTGTGCTCCGACACAGAACCCTTGCCCAGAGGGTGACTGAGCATCTCTGTTTCACTCCAACTTGTGGCTCTTATAGTTTCAGGAAAAGGGTGAGATCATGCACTGTAACCAAAAAGCAAAATAAAGAAAGTGCCATGTATATGATTTTTTTTCAAATAGTAGGATTTTAAGTGAACTTCATGATGGGAAGGAGATGGCCGCATGCTGGCAGTTGGCAACCCTGCCTTTACCTAGGTGTGTCTCAAAAGTAGAATGACATGCATGTGCTGGAGAGGACTCTTAAGCCTGGGGACCAAATTTTGCCTCTGTGAGAGAAGGGAAGAGGTAGGGTGTCTGTCCTGCCTCGGGCAGACCTTTGTGTTTGCACTGGCATCCAGATGCTGTTTTGGGGCTGCATATCAATGACAGTGCCTCTCCAGTATAGTGCCTGTGATGTCTCTCTGCACGCAGGCAGGGCTTGCGAGCTGTCACACAAGGTCCTTCCTCTCCCTCCTAAGTACTTTTGCCTGGATCTTTGATTTGTGGCAGAACTTAATTTCATTCTAAATTTGTCTGGAAATCAATCCAGTTCATCTGAGCACCAGCTATTTGCAAAGAAATAATGATGTCTTGGGTTAGAGTAACTCTGGGCCAGCGATCAGATCGCCAGCCCTCCATCTTGCTTCACACAACACACGATGAACGCAGCATTGTAATGTCAATATACTCCACACACTTTTCAAACCCACTGAGTAAACATGTCCCGAGAGCGCACTGCACATAGGCTTGCTTGCCAAGGTCTGTTGCCTCTTTCCTTAGCTGTGTTTAGCGAGTATACGGTTTTGTTTAAACAGGAAAACACATTGAGAGGCACTTTGTCCTTGAGTGTTCCTGTCTACGCTGCCTGCATTCCTGGCTGGGGTGTTTAATATACATTAAGTGCAGCGTGCTCATGGGACCCTCTGGTTAAAATACTGGGAGGCCAACAGCGCCATGCTGCAGTAATCGGGGTGACCACCTAACTAAGAAAAGGCCAGCTGAGTTCAGTTTTTCTTCACGTTTATTTTTCCTTAGGTTTCATGTCCGTTGTCCAATAGTCCATATGTGTCCCATAGCACCACAGAGATGGCACCTGGGTTAAAATCCACAGTCACAATTTTCAAAGGTTGGGATTGGGTTCCTTTAGTTTGCATCATGTGATAGCTGACTTCAACCTCAGCCGAAAATCAGGGTTTCTCATGCAGCCAGGATCAGTGCCTGGTTGGCACTTCCCATGCCCATTTTTGTGTGCTGACTGTGGACAGGTGGATGGTTTATGGAGGAAGGATTATGCTGCATGAGGTGACTCCCAGCTGAGGTTGCTCTATTTTCAGTTGCTCACGTTGAGAGGGGTCAAGGTGCTTGGCCTTCGCAGGAGAGCTCAGCACCAAAACTGATGCCCTTAAAGTGTGTTGAGTTGAGCAAGGATCATGATCAGGCCAGGCCCTCATCCTGATTAAATTTATAGTGGAAATTTAGTTTTATTCTCCTCTGCTCAATGGGGTGATACAGATTTAGAGTAGTGCAGGGCTTGCCCAAATGTGAAAATTTACACATGCAGCTATTCCAGAAGAATCACACCAAAACCAGTTCTTGACTATTACCCCCAAAACAAAACCATATTCCTCTACTATGTCCTGAAACAGGTACTTTGGCTGAATATAAGAGACTGTCTCCTTATCTTACTAAATTTGAGTGCCTAAATATATGATCCACAGTCCCACAAACACCTTGGTCTGCAAAATTACTCAAGAGTTGCTTTCTTTGGCCTGTTGGGCATGTCCTGGGCGAAGGGTTTCTGTCTGTTCCATCTTCAACTCGAGAAAACCCCCTGCCCTCGTCTCAGTGATCACTGATGGTCCTCGTCTCACCTGGCACTAAGTGAAACCCTCCCAAAGGCTCCCATCCTGAAAGGTATGAGAAGCAGAAACTGTAGAGTGTCTCTCACAATGCCCTCTGAACTTAGCTACTGGGATGAGATGCAGATCTTATCTGTAAAAAAAAAAAAAAAAAGAAAGAAAAAGAAGAAAAGAAAACAGAGCCACTGATTCTTTCAAACCTCCCTTTCCTCTCTTATGAGCCTGTACTGGGATAATTCTCTCAAAAAATCAGGATTTCCCATCCCCATCTGATGCTTTTCCACTCAACCTGAGACAGTTCTCACCTGCAATCTCTGTAGTACAGAAGGGAGGTTATTTTGCCTCCTTCCCAGTAGATAAGCTTGTTGAAGTGTGTCTCCATTAGATACATTCTCCTTCATACCACAGCCAGAGCTAAAGTCAGCAACAGCTTTTGTTGGTCCTGCAGCTTCTTCCCAGCAGGCTGGGTCTCAGGTGCCAAAGACCTCCTACGTAGGTCCAAGGCTGATCTGGTTCCTCATGGTACACCAGGGATGCAGCAATTTAAGAGACTCACCAGAAACCTAAGTTGTTCCTCAACACTTTCTCCGAATGATCACAACATACAAAGCAGATTGAACTGAACTAGGGGGAGAAAAGGGCACCAGATCTGGAGATAAGCATGCCCATATTTATACCAAAATAAATATTTGGAATAATGAAGAGAGATTATCCTGGAAAAGATGTAAAACAATTTCCTGGGTATATTTCCAAGAGGAGAGAAGGCAGGCCAATAAAATAAATTTTTACATATTTTTAGGAGACGTGTAGGGAAAGACATCTGAAATGAGGAAAGGACTTAATTGCTTGTCCTGGAAAGAGAAATATTTTAGGGTTAGTGGCTCTGATTGTCAGCACCTCACCTGAAAGACTGCACAGGGGCCCATCTGATAATAATAATGATCGCGTTGTGGGATTATGAGTCCCTGCCCATGAGAAAACCAAGCAAGGAAGGCGATACTGTACAGCATCTTACTGAATGCCTGTGCAGATCCAGACAGTGCTCTAGTACTGCACAACATTGTTGTTAGTTACAAAAGCTAAATGCCCCACAAAGAATCAGTACTGGGCGAACCAGCTGACCAAGGAGAAACTTGAAGTTTGTGGTGTACCCAAAGAAAAGCCAAGAGGAGCTGTCACTGCCCTCTGCAAATGCCTCAGAGAGGAGGAAAAGCTATTTAAGGTAAACGTTGCCATCAGAAAAAAATTATAACCTGTCTCCACAACAACTCCGGCTGCAGACGGAAGGTCTCTCACCATCAGAGTGTGATGTCCTGCGAAGACCCTGAGCTCCCCAGGACAGTTGTGGAGGCTGGGAATCCATTGGTGAGCTTCGGCCTGGAGCTGCCAGTATGTGACAGTTGTTGCCGGGCAGGGGCTGGTGAATTATCGCATTACTCCCTCCAATGAGGGAATTGTGGAGCAGAGCGACGTCTGCTTACGGCATGAAACAACCAGTCATTGTCATGGGGCTGGCAGCCCACAGGGATCCTTGAGATAAGCTGCTGGCTGAAACCAGATCCTGGACACTGATGATGCCTCCAACGTCCATCAGACAATAAAATCAATTGATCTCCTTATCATGCAGGGGAAAAAAACCCAGAAGGATAAGGCCTGGGAATTGCACTCTAGCCACATTTCTACTTCAAGACAGATGTTAGTCTTGTGGGTGAAAATAATGTAGCACAGCCAGAGCTGGTCAGTCAGTAACACTGATCTCATTAACGGGGAGGAGCAAAGTGAGGACAAAGCCCAGAAGAAGCAGTGACCAGAGACATTGCACCTGGCAAACCCCAGTGAGTCGTGCAGTCCCTAAAGGTGTTGAGGGAGCGCGTAGAGACACAGCAGCGGGCAATGCAGCAAGGGTTACCCCCAGAGCCCACCCCACACCCTGGGGCAGCCTGGAGCCCTGGCTGGGGCTGGTGGCCACCTCCTAGCCAGCAGCCTCCCTGGGAGAGGAGCCTCCTGCCCACCTGTGTTGGTTTTGTTTAGCGGGGGGGTAGGGGGGCTATGGTGGCAGCTTCTGGAAGAAGTTGCTAGAAGTTTCCCCTTTGTCCGGTGGACTCAGACGGGCCTAGGATGGACTTGCTGCTGGCCAAGGCCAAGCCAAATGGTAGCAGAATGTTCTGTGATAATGCCTCTGTGATTTAAGAAGGGAAAAAATAAAAAAAAGAAGAAAATGTGTAGAAGCTGAAGCAGGGGCAGAGAGGGGGAGGCACAAGCCTTGTGGGCCTTGCGGCCCTCACCCTCTGGCCTCCCCCGGGGCGGCCGTCTGGGCCCAACTCGGCCCGGCCAGTCTGCAAGAAGTGGAGAGGAGATGAGATGTGAATGAGACGTGAAGAAAACCTGAGAGGCATCTGCCAGCCTGTTGTGAAGAATTTCTTGTGAGAGGAACGGCTGCAGATGCCAAGGTCAGTTAAGGAGGAGGAGCAGTAATGCAGCTCCTGGCCAAGATTCCCCTGCAGCCCGTGGTGCAGCCCATGGTGGAGCAGGTTGTCCCCCTGCAGCCCATGGAGGTCCATGGAGGGGCAGAGATCCACCTGCAGCCCGTGGAGGACCCCATGCCGGAGAAGGTGGAGGCCTGAACGCGGCTGGGACAGCCATTCTGGAGGGACTGCACCCCGTGGAAGAAATGACCCACGCCAGAGCAGTTTCACGAAGGACTGTGGCCCGTGGGAGGGACCCCACAATGGAGCAGGGGAGGAATGTGAGGAGTTCTTCCCCTGAGGAGGAAAGAGCAGCATAAAGTGACATATGATCAACTGACTATAACCCCTATTCACTCTTCTCCCCTGTGCTGCTCGGGGAGGGGGAAGGAGATAGAGATAATTGAAATTAAGTTAAGCCCAGGAAGAGGGAGGGGTGGAGTGAAGTTGTTTTGTTCTCTTCCACATTATCCTGCTTTGGTTTTAATAATAAACAAATAGTTTTCCTCAAGTTGAGTCTGTTTTGCCTGTAATGGTAACTTCAATGGTAACTTGTCCTTATCTCAAACCTTAAGCCTTTTTGTTATATTATCTCTCCCTGTTCCCTTGGAGGGTGGGGAGAGTGAGGGAGAGTTTGGTCCTGAGCAGGGCTAAACTACACCACCACCACCCACAGGATCTTTCCACTAACTCTCCTCAGTTTAAATCTGGTTTTGTCCTGACAAGTGGTATAAAGAGGTCTGGTAGCCTGCAGTCAAATCCTGGCCCTAGGATTTCTGATGCCCCAGATACAGCTGTCGGAGGAGATTGCAGTGACCCCATTTATTCCCTGGTTAGCAGCAGCAAGAATGGTATGTCCATGTCAATTCAGCTATATCCATCCCCACTGATTATTTTTCTCTCTGGAGGAATCTGAACATTCATTTTCCCTTCCCACTCCTGAAGGGTTGCTCAGAGCTGGGATAGTCTCACTGACATCCATGGAGTCATTGCTGGGTTAGAAAGAAAAGAGTCCCAGGGAGGCTGGCCACATAAGGTTTTTCCACATCCTCCACCCAGTTTGTATGAGAGGATTTGGTTGTTTTTTGGGTTTTTTTGACTGTATGGCAGTGCTGGAGTTTGCTTGGGCCTTTGATGGCTGCTCTTTTCTGCAGGGAGCATGGCAGCACCTATGCGGAGATAGGCAGGGCTATGCTGGGAAAGACCCTACCAGAGCTGCGGGAGCTAAGCTGCTGGAGCTCACCAGGCTCTGCCCAGGTGAAAGGAACCTCCAGATCCCAGAACAGCCAGTGCCTCCTCCATGCACAGTGTGCTGTACACCAGGGAGTGGGTTAGGCTGGGTAACATCCTCTACAGGGCACCAGTAGAGATGCTTCCCCAGTCCACAAAGTGTCCAATGCATTTTTTTGTCCATGTACACTCACGTAAGTATTGTACAGCCCAAGAGTGACAGAGACAGGATCATTTCTTCAATCACAGTCAGAGTTCTGAATGGGGATTGAACACATGTTAAAAAAAAGTGAGGTAAAAGTCATTATTTGCATCCAGAGTGATTATATACAGTACCACTAGATATATTTATAAACTGAGTAAAATACTTTGTTTTCTTTTAAATGAACTCAGAGCTGTTCAGAAAAGGGGAGAGATGAGGGCAGCTAATAAGCAGAGAACTAACATTAATCAAAAGGGAGTAAGAGTCCTTTCAGACATTCATTTAGACAAACTAAGGGGAGAATGACGGAGAGAGTAACTGATAAAACACTGAGGAATTAAATTAGTGGGAACTAAATAATAACCAAGATCTGATTTTTTTTTTTTTCAATAGCCAGCTTTCCTCTAGCAAAGAAACATGGCCTGGCCTCCAAGACACGATGAAGTAGGTCATGAGGATTTGAGGGATTATGTTTCTAGAGCTCCTGAATCCAGAGTCAGATTTTCCAGGTCTCTGATGCTACGACAAGGAGTTACTTGAGAGAAAGAGCTGTACAAAACAAAGCATTTCAAGGAGAGTGAGCTTGTAAGGGGCTTGTCTTGCTCAGTCAGGGCTGACGAACATTGCAAAAGACTTTAGTGGGTCTACAGCAGTCCTAGGCACCGTGTCAAATGCATGGGGAGAGCCTGGAGATTTTGAAATCTGAGCAGACTGACACAGAGCACAGGCAGACAGAGGTGAAGGGACTTGCCCAGGGTCAGAGCCCAGGTTAGAGGGGAACATGGGCAATTAGCTCAGATCCCCTTGGCACTGCATGTTCTTGTTGCATGTAGTTAGTTAGGGCTGCTTTAGGGTTTTTACATTCTGTGTACCTTTTTGGCCTCGTTACTGCAGACTTAAGCTTTGACTTCTTCTAGCAATGCCATGCTTCCCTCTGGTACCCAAGCGGGAGTTTCTTCCTTTCACTTCTCTTTCCCCAGCTGCACACGGCCCTGGGGCAAACGGCCAAGAATGTCAAGTTCTTCTTTGCAGCTTCCTCAGCTGAGTTATGCAAGCAATTAGACGATTTATGGCTCCCCTCCTGCCCCCATTTCCTATCTTGTGACTTCACGCATGGTATCTTTCCATGAGAATTAGCAGCCAGCTATATTGATAGTGGTCTCCAGAGCTGCTGACCTGCCCTCCTAGCTCCAACACTGCATATACTGTGTTGGGGCAGCCTGGCTGTCACCACCCTCCAGTCCTCAACACAGCTCTTCACAGAACTCACAGCCAAGATGCCAATGTTTAATGGAAAACTGCAGTGGTTGCCTTTACTGAGAGCCCAGGCCATGGCCCAGCTGCCCTGGAGGAAGCTGTCTCTGCCGGACACACTCCCTCTTGCTGTTTTGAGCAGCTATTCCAGCTGCCAGGCAGGAGCCTGTTGTCATTAATCAAAGCCGTGCTCATGAGAAAGGGCAGTAAGAAATTGTTTGAGGATATTTTAAACCAGAGACTATTTTTTATTCTTCCTCTTGAGATCAGTCAGTCTCTGCCCAGGCACAAAGCACCTCTTTTCTCTTCCTTTTCCCCTGTGCCACCCTGGTCCCAGGAGGGTGCTGGTAGGCTCCCAAGGCTGCAGGATCTCAGGATACTCAGCTGTCCCAACACCCTTGTGAAAAGTAGCGAGGAGGTGGGCAAGGGCACCCACTACCCTGCCATGAGTGTTCAGGCACCCAGCACAGCACATGGGAGTTACTGGGTGGGCGCCTGCCATCCATCCCATGCAGCAGTCCCCTGGTGATGCCTCGTGCTCCAGACCCCTGCCATTACGTGTGGGTGGTTTATGACCCAGTGGGAGAGCATGGTGGCACCACGACCACTGGCTGCATGGAGCCATCTCCTACCCTGGCTCTGCTGCCCATTCATCTCCCTCCTTCTCATTCAGGTCTGTGGGTTTCAGCTCAAAGCACTCCTTCACAGTGAAGATTGCTTCCAAGAAGTCTGGAAGAACGACCCAGAACTTTTTTAGAATCCCCCATAGATGAGCGCTTCAGTATAACTTTCCGGAGAGTTCCTAGTCTTGCCAGGGCACCATCAGTTTGGCTACAGGAGATTTTCTGGATGCACTTTACCATCTCATATTTCTTTCAGAACTGTTTGCTCTGAATAAGAAGCTGTAACAGGTTTACTGTGCCAGAGGGTGCCTCACCCACCAGCTACCGCTCACAGTGCATCGCATAGTTTTTGGGAAGACTGTAGGTGCTAAGATGCGTTGCAAACTGAATAGAGTCAAACCTTCCCTAACTTTAGAATTCTGTATTTGACTGCCCAAGCCCACCTCTTCCATCTCCTCTCTATTTTTAGCAACATAATCTGTCCAAAGCATTTGGGAGAGAGATGCAACCAAGCCCTTCGAGGGCAAGATGAGAGAACAGGCAAGCATATGTTCAGTACCAGCTCTGACCCTGACTCCATGTATGGGTTTGAGCAAGTCATGCACAGGTAGATGTACATGAAGTCCTAGGCTGCCTCTGACCAAAATGATCCGGTGGCCAGAGGGTACATTTTGGTCTCTGAGGGCCTGGAGGAGAAGATGTATCTATTGTGCCCATGGGACAGGAGGGGCCCTGGTACAGATGCGCTGCCCACCTTCCCTTCCCAGCATGGCTGGTGCAGCTGCACAGGAATAAGAGGGTTTACAGCTCTTGGGGGCATCTCCATCTCCATCTGCTTGGACATGTCCTGTAAGGTGTAAGTGAGTCTGAAAGAGACTGGGTGGCTATTGAAATCGCTCCCCTCTGCTAAGACAGCCGGACACAGGAGGGAGAAGAGGAGCTTGACTGCGCTGATGAGTGAGCAGGAGACCCGGGATCACGATTTTCCAGTCCAGTATTCCCCCTTTTCCGCCCCAGACCCAGACACACATTATGGCCTCCCTGATCGGGCTTTCGGTCGCCAGCAGGTGGCATCGCCACTCTCACCGCCCTGCCCAGGGAAAGCAAAATCCCTTCTTTTTCTATTTTTTTTTTCTTTTCTTTTTTTTTTTTTTTTCTTTTAAACCCGGAGCTGCAAAGCACTTGATGGCTAAATTTATCAAATAAACTTATAAAATGTGATTTTCTCTGAGAGGTCTATTAATACAAGACCTAAGAAAGGAATGCTGCCCCATTTATTCCTGGACAATAAAGGGCTGGGTGTGCAACGTGCCAAGCATCCTTACATCCTCCTAGCCCAAGGAGCTGAGGATACTAGATGCCATGGATCAGGCCCCAAGGGGACTCAGCAACACATCCCTCCCGTGGCATCTCCAAGTGCCTGTGAGGTGACGGAGGACCATGCTGCCAGATGCTGATCGCAGCCTGCTTGTCTGCCAGCTCCTACATTTCACCCTGCGCTGCACAAGCCCTGCCTGAGCACAGTGCTGCCCAGGGAAGACGGGGTGTGTCTCCAAAAGCAAAGTCAGTGAGTCAGCAAAATGAGGCTGACTAAGCATGTCCCTGTTAGATGCTGGACATCAATAACAAAGCACCAATGACTTTGCATTTATTAGGCAGAATTACTGAAATGGTGACAATCTAGCAGCCTTAAAGTACCCAATTACCCTTTTTCAAATACAACATCCTTACTAAGCCCAGGTGATAAAGATTTCAATTCCTCCTTTCCCACAGCAAGGTAGATTTGTCTGGGAGAAGCATAAGCCAATATATCCTGTGATCTCCACTTACACGCTTCTTCCACCATGTCAAAGGGTCAAGTATGTAATATTTTGCACATACCATTAATGATTAACTGTTGTCTGTAGAGGAACTAGTTTTTCTCTTGGCTTAAAAAAAAAAAAAACACCTTGAAAGATGAAATGGAAAACCAGCCTTGGGTTGGCTCCAGTGGGTAATTATGACTACAGCATTGATGGTGCAGAAGATTAGAAGGCATTTGGAATCTCAGGCATATTTTTTTTGCTGATTTGTTCCTGGTAGGTTTGAAAATGGTTAGAAAAGCATGACAGAAAAAAAGAGGCTTGTGGTTGGGGCACATAATTTCCTGGTCTGGTTGCCAACTCTGTGTGACCTTGAACAGGTCACTCGGAGAGGAAAGCGAGAAGGGAGTATCCATCACTTCTCTTTCTAGGCATTTACAAATTAAAGTCCAACTCCCAGCGACAGCAAACCCTGAAAGAGGGGAAAACCCTGAGTCAGAGTCATCCCCTGAACTCTGGGGCCAGGCCCCACAAATACCACAGGCTTCCCTGAAGGTGGTTGTGTAGGTCTTCCTGACAGCTGATGGAGGGTGAATTGTCCCACCTATTTTGGGATAGGATGAAGTGCTCTCTGAAAGAACTTAGTAAAAATAACATTTTAAAAGAGAGATTCTCACCTTGGCTTAGCTGCCTGAATTTGAGATGGCTAGGATAAGTCCTACCATTAACCTTCTCAGGACCTTGCCTTTGAATTGGGAATAACTGTCCCTTCTGCTGTCTTATCCCTTTGTTTGTTCAGATAATCACAAAAACGACCAGTTCCTACAGTAGAGTATCAGGGACCTTGTTTCCAGCAAGATGCCAGATCAGGGAGGTCCAGCCTGACCCAAGGGAGCTGGGGGAGCTCCTGACATCCATGCTTAGGGATCCTCCATCATGCTTGTGCGCACACACATGCACATGTACACAGGAGTCTCCGGACATCTTTGGTGCCTCTTGGCTGCCTGAAGGTTTTGAGATCCTTGTGGCATCACAAAGGTTTGGCTAGCCCTGCACCAGGCGCTATGTGAATGTGGGAACAGGTAGTTATACTGCTGGTAGGAGAGCGGCTGCACTGGCTTCTAGGCATGTACCTCAGCTGGATGAGATCAGATAGCTTATCACTGACTCCCATCTTGGTGGCAAGGGTTGGGCAGCATCACCAGCAGCCCTGGAGCTCACTGTACTGAAGCTGAGGATGCCTGTGGAGGAGGTTGGCCACTACACACAACTCTGCTGTGGCCGTGGAAACCCCCTCCCAAGGTGGGGTCAAAAGGACCACAGAAATAACCACCTCCCAAGAAGTCCAACCTCTCCACGGCTCAGCTTTCATATAATAAGTATCCTCTGACGATAAAGGAAAATTGAACTAGCTCTGACCAAATTATTATTTCAAACACACCCTCTGGTCATTGGGGGAGAGACGGAAATACGAATATAGAGTCACAGATCAGTCAGTTGCTGTGCACAGAGACTATATTGATGGACATGTTAAAAATATCTGGATGGCTGTAGGCCAGAAACCATTTTGCATCTAAAATGGGATTTCATTTCCTTTTCCTTTCTTTTGTTTTTGTTCCACTCTTTCTGAAGGACTCTTTCCACGATTCCCTATGTTGGTGCTTTACAATCCAGTTGTTCTGAGGCAAGGAGGGATTTTTATCTGCTAAGGTGCTTTTGATGGTACAATACCAGATGGTGCTGGAGCACCTTTCCTATGAGGACAGGCTGAGGGAGTTGGGGCTGTTCAGCCTGGAGAAGAGGAGGCTCTGGGAGACCTTATAGTGGACTCCCAGTATCTAAAGGGGGCCTACAGGAAAGACGGGGACAAACCCTTTAACAGGGCCTGTTGTGACAGCATGAGAGGTAATGATTTTAAAACAGAGGGAGGTAGATTCAGACTACAAATAAGGAAAATTTTTTTTACAGTGAGGGTGGTGGAACATTAGAACAGGTTGCCCAGAGAGATGGATGCCTCATCCCTGGAAACATCCAAGGTCAGGTTGGACTGGGGTCTGAGCAACCTGATCGAGTTGATGTCCCTGATTCTAGCAGGGGAGTTGGACTAGGTGACCTTTAAAGGTCCTTTCCAACCCAAACTATTCCATGATTCTATGATATGGACAGACTCACAGGTACAGTTCCAGTTCACTGATGCATGAAGAGCTGCACTGAGGAGCTGAAAACTCAGCGCATTGCCTCTCTGTCCAGCTCTGCAGGGAGCTGGTCGTCCTGAGGAAGAACAAAGGGTTAAAAATTATATCATCCTAGAAAAGCCAGGTTGGAAGGAGCTTCTGGGGATTTCCTGATGTGATCTTTGCTCCAAAGTAGGGCCTTAGATTGGATTTTCCAACTTGCTAAACACCGTGATAGGACTCCACTGCACCCTCTCCCATTTTCCAACATGCCTCTAGAACTGGGGACATCAAGACCGGACAAGGCCCATGAACTGTGGAGAAAAGTGCAAAAATCCCATCCCCTGCTCTGCCGGCTATGCCCTCGCAGGTCCAGCCCAGCTGCAAGGAAACGCTGCTGACTCAAATTTGGGAAGCTGCATTTCTGCTCAGAAACATCTTCGGAGCCTGGTTTCAGGGACAGGTACATAGTAATACACACGGATCTGTTTGGGAACAAAGACTTGCTGAATAATTGATATGTACTGGGCATAGCAGTATAGTATAATCTGTACTGGATGTAAGAAGAGTGTTGCAAAAGAAGCAGAGAAATATACAAGTCTTTTGCCCAGGCACTACAAGTATTTAAAATTATCATCCAATGTGTTAAACCTTTCCTTCAAAGAAGTCAGTTGTATTTCAGCCTATAAATACAGTGCATTCCTCAAAATGTATATAATAATCAGAAAGCTTTTACCAAAGGTGTCCAATTAGCTTTTGGATATAATTTCACATTGCAAAATTTCAAGAAATTTTGTGCAGACAGCAGGTAGATCTTCTCTGGCGTAATGGTGGTCCTTTGTGAGACGTGACAGCTAAGTCTCTAATTAATCTTCGAAATGTCAGAGCCTGCTGGAAGTAATTGGGCCTGACAGTTCAAGGGCTAATTAACTTCAAACTTTGCATTTTCTCTTGCTTACTCCACAATTCTAGGTCACTTTTTGAACCTGGAGCGTATCTGTTCTTATCTGCTTTTCTGGACATGAAGGTCAAGACTGGAGGTGTTAAGTTGGGTGTGTTGCACCTTACGAATCCTCCTGGAGTATCTGGACTTCACAGGAGAAGAAGGGTGCTGTAAGCAGAGGGCTGGTCTCTGGGGAGCAGCTTGCTGTGGAAAATGCTGGCTGCAGCCACGTGGGGCATCCTGTTTGCTGGGAGGTATTAGCAGTAGCTGGGAGCAGGCAGTGTTCCTGAGGCCAGGCATCCCGCGGAGCACAGCCAGTGTCATTCATCATCATCGCAGTCCCAGCAAAGCAGCAGGGAGCAGTTTTATGGGCCCCATAGCATTGCGGTTTCGCTGCTCAACTTTATGCGAGCAGTGTTACATGTGCTACGACCTGCTGTCTTGGCAAGCCTCCGCTGGCCTTCTGCATCAGGTCTCCTGAGGCTGGTGTCCCATTTGTCTTTCTCTCTCTGCAGTCTCGTTTGACTTGTGGCTGAAAAAAGATGAAGGACTTCTGTGGCAGAGGCTCCAAATCCCATCCCCTGCTGCCCGTACCCATGTTGAATGACCTTGTGGCTATTACTAGAAATGCATGAAAAGCTTTTTCTCTGGTTGACAGGCTCAGTCTTTGGTCACGCACAGATATAGAGCATGTCTTTGAAAGCAGCATGTTCGTAGACTCCTGAGCTGACCCCTGCATGTCTTTGGTTTCCACATGGGCAATTTACAAGGACAAGTGAGGCAAAGAGCTATTTGGGAGGCATTCCCCGTAGGCACACCTGCACCAGGAGCCATGCAGCTGCCTTCAGGCTCTCCGGCAGCAGGAGCCTGGCAGTGGGAGCAGGGTCCTGCACCAGCCCCTGACCACTGCCAGTGCTGAATGGGTCCCTGCCAGGACAGGAGGATGGGGCAGCAGCATCCCTCCGCTAACTCCCACTTCTGGCAATGGAAGTCACAAGTGCCAAATTATTTCAGTCTCTTTCTGCCTCAGGCATAGCTGTGCTGATTACATTTGCTCTCAGTGTAAAAGAGTATGAAGAACGGGAAGGAAAACCTATTAAACTGCAGACTATTTGGAGGGAAGAGACGGTTTCCATCTGCCCAGGTCTGCGCACAACAAAGGTGCGATTCACGTCTCTGGGTGACTGAAGTTAAATGACGGCAGCGGCCATCTCCCATTCAGCCATTAGCTTCAGACACACACAGCTCATACCTGAGCAGAAGGATCCTCTGCTCCAGAGAACAGGGGAGGGAAAAGCTGTATCTGATTTCCTCTCTCTCTTTTTTTTTTAATCCTCATTTCCTCTCAGCTAGGGCTTTCTTGCAGCTGCCGTGTAACCTTCTCCAGACAGTATCTAATCTGTCTGTCACAGACATATCAAGATGTCCCTTGAGCGTGGTACCTAGTGATGACTGACAACTGTCATTAAGCGCTACTCCTCAAACGACAAGGCTCATTTTGTTAACAGGATTGCATAGATTCAGCCTGCAATCTCGGAAGGGAAAAAAATGCCATATGTTCACACAGGATTTATATAATGCCTCCTTTTATGACCCCTGTCATTCAGTAGCCTCAGAAAATGAAGAACATATGATGATACTAACCACTTATTTCATATATATTTTTGTTGGTTTGCTTTTAAGATTTCTGTCAAAGAAAAGAATGTTTGATCTTATTCAGGCTGTTTTCTTTGACTAAATGTTATCCAAGTCACTGCAAATTCTCTGGGCTAATGAAATAGAGGTGAAACAGCAATGGAAAAGAGGTTTCTGAAGAGTTACTATCTTATGGTAAAGGAGTGATAGTGGTGGAAATCAAATATAATGAACCAGAGAGCAAATGGCAGCATGAATCCTTTCCGTACAGACGTTGCAATATTTCCTCTGCAGTTACGGCTTTTTTTGTTCACACTCTTCTAGGAAGGCCATATGAAAGCACTATTAATTTCAGTTTTTCCTGGTTACCTTTCTATCCTGTGTTGAACGATGCTGTGATGACAACAGTTCAACACCACCAACTGAAATCAGCTCTGCTATGAATTAAACTACTTATTCAAGTTAGAGAAGTCAGGGGATCCTCAGACACAGGAATTCAGTGTCAGAAGTAAAAAGTCTTTTGTTCAGGCTAGAAAGGTTCCAGAAGCATCAGGAAATCACTTCCGCCAGCTTCCCTTCCTCAGCATTGCAAACAAGGCACACGGTGACACAGTAGGAACCGGTGATGCTGAAGGAAGGGGAATGACTTTGAGCAAAGAGTCCACAGTTTCTTGCCTGTATTTGTGCGGCTGAAGCTTACATTTATCCTTGCTTCAGCCTCAACATCCTCTGCTTCCTTGCCGTGGCTACCCTGTCCGGCTCTGGCAGCCAGGAGAGGCTGGAGCCTCCTCTGCGTGGGTAATGGAGCAACCCCACATTGGGTGCTCTCATGCAGCACCTCAGGACGTTGACATGTTTCTGCCTTGTGGCTGTGTCCTTTCCCTCTGTGCACAAGCTGTACCACATGCAAAGATAAAAGTAAAGAGGATTGTTTCTCTGTGGAGATGTTGGTATTGGGGCAGGATGCTCCTGGAGCAAAAAACTCATTTGTTTTCTCTAGTGAGGACTAGCTCTGACAAAGGCAAGGAGTCACTCCAAAATACATAGATGCTTCCAGCAGCTGAGATTACTGCCCCAGAAATTTTATAAACCTTTAGCATAATTTTCTTTCTTACTCTATATGAAATACCAACCACATTAAACCAGCAGTCACCTTTGGGTTTAGCCCAATTCTTCTTCTCAAAGTGGTCGTTTCTTCCCTCCCTGTCACTGATGCTTTGGGAGGAGTTACAGGAAAGATGAGGGTATCTGGGCTCTGGGCTGCAGGTGTGAAGTCCATCCAGATACAGATAATTGTACTTTGAACTGGCTGTCAACAAATCAAGCAAACCGGTGGTGTTTTCACATGAGAGAACTTCATATGCTCTGGAAACAACCAGGGAGGAAAGCGACCGCCTGCGGTCCCATCTCTAGCAAGCGTTGTGCCTGCAGGGATCTGTATCTGGGTACTGCTACTTTTTCTTTCTTCACTCTCCATCAAATCCATGACTTTTGTTGCCTCCACAAGCAGAGCCAGACAATTTTCATTGTGCTTTAAAAGCTGGAGAAGAGCAATAGCATGCAGCAGTGAGTGGGACTGGTAACATTTACTCTGACCGCTGCTGCCGTCTCTGTTTTATAGAGCATTCCTGAAGGAGCATAGGAATGGCAATAGACCTTCTGCTGCTGTCTGCAGAGAGAAGAACGGTTTTGCAGGCACTTACATTTTGTCAAACAGAAACCCCAGCATCACCTGTAGTTCTGTGTGCTCACTTTATATCATGGGACTCAGGCACCAGACTTTTTCCTGACACCAACACAGCTTTACCCTTTCCCTCTCCTCCTGCACTCCAAGGACATGCCTGCAGGTAGCCAGAGAATGCTTCTCCTCTCCAAGCCAGAAGACATCTGGGGACAGTGCTGGGAGCCAAAGCCAGCATATGGCTTCTCTGGGTGCGAAATGTGGTGTTCAACACTGGGGAAGAAATCTTCATGGGTTCCTGCGCCTGGGTCTCATTACAAAATTAAGTTATTACATTTTTAGCTTTGTGTGTGTTCAGGTTTTTAAAAGGCATAAGCACTTTCTGGTTTCAAAGTGAGAAGCAGTAGATCTGCTGGTACCATAACTGCTTCCAGCAGCTGGAAGTTTGTTTCTTATTGTTTTTATTTTCAAGCAGAGTATTTTAGCTCCTGTATAAAAAGACACTGCCAGCTTTCACTATATGTGATACGCAAGCTACCCAGGGCTGTGTGCCATTGCCTTTCCCCTGACTTCTCTGTGTACAGATGAGACCATTATTTCCATAACGTACAAGTAAAAGCACATTGGTAGCGTGGGCTTTCCCAGTGATTAATGCTGGAAAAGTTAGACATTAAGGTTGGGGTATCTCTGTGCACTAGCAAGGATCACTTTGCTACAGTGTGCAAAGTATTTGTTATTTTAAGAACAGTAAAGTGTTGTTGTTCTAATATGATTAAGGTTTGTTTTATTCCAATGTACTGGCCAAAATCACTTGAGCGCTCTGTTGTTCTCCGCCTGAGGCTCCTCACTGCTCACTGTACAGCTGGAGGGGGTATTTCTCTTTTTTTTTGGCATACCAGCAGAACAGGAATGCTCCGGCCACAGGAACAGTACAGTACCACATCTCAGCTGAGAGGCAACCACTTTCTAAAGTTGATCTGGCATGACATGAAGTGCTTGGGTTTTTTTGGAAAATGAACAATAGACTCTGCGGGCGACCCAGAGCCACTCAGTTTGTCTTAAGATTAAAAATTTGAAGTTGGGATTCCTGTCACCTAAATCTAGCTTTTCAGGAGTCAGGCATCTAATCTAAGTGAGCCATGTTGGCTCCCTGTCCAGTCAGAGGAGAGATGGGTTGCCAAAATATGGTTCATCCCTCCAAAGACAGCTGCTGGTGTAGATGGGATGACATGCCCTCTGCTCTTGTCTTTCTTTGTAGTTCACATGAATCTCAAGGTCAATAACAACCTCTCATATGGCTTTGAGGCAAATCCACTTCTAAGCATTCAAAGTTCCTGTAGAAGAATTCTCTCTGAATTGAGGGACTGATATTTTCTCCATGTGATTATGTTGTTGGGGTGGGTTTTTTTTGACCAGCATGCTTGCAACAAATGTGAAACCTGTTAAGAAATTAACAGATGGGTTTTTCTTCTGGCTTGGTTTGGTTTTTTTAAACATATATCAGTATTTTCCAAGGGATGAGTTTGATCTGAGGTAGGCTCGTATGTTAGAAAAGGTTTGTACAGACCCCTCAATAACCAGAATTCTGGTTCCTCCTCAGGGAAGAGAGGGTAGGCACAGAGCTGAGAGCAGGAGGGTAAAAGAATAGGGCTCTTAGCGTCTCCTCTCCCATTTGCTAATGAAACAAGCCTACCCAATACTTAATTTGGTAGATTAACAAAAGCAGCTATCCCTGCAGAGTTGGAAACAAGCTTCATTATGCCATGTCTTTACAATTGCCAACAAGTCTCTACAGGACCTAATTTAACACGTTCATTTGTTCACAGAAGTGCTTGAAAACAACAAATCCATCCTGTATAAGGACAAAGAAACTCTGTATTCCCGTACTTTGTCAAGCTGAACCAATCATAAAAGTAACTGTATCCTTCTCTGCTTTATTTGCACGTGTATATCTGATTCTGTACGACAAGTAAGAGTACCCATAAAACTTCCCTTGTGCCCTAGAATGCTCTGGACTCTTAACTAAAATACCGCAAATGCCCTTCAATAAAAGACCCCACCAAGCATGCCAATTATTTCTACAACAATCCAAAATGCCCAGAGGGTCAAGCACCAGGTAATAGCTCTCAAAGGCAGGGGATTTGGGGCAAAAGAAACAACTGGCTTTACTAATTTTATAAATAGATATTTTGATATGTATATTTTTCTGTGTTGACCTATCTGATCAGTATTTTTCTTTGGCTTTTCCAAGAATTGCTGTTCCCCAGTAGGAGGAAGCGGATGCCTGGACTCTCTCGGGAGGAATTATCTGATCGATACATGACAAAAGCATCCATCACACATTGCTCCACCTTACACAAATTCCCTGACAGTGAGACAAGGTCACAAGTGGAAGAGACTGTCCCCATGGGCCTTCTGACAGATCTGGTCACCTGCTGTGTGAGAAAAGGGCAAGGAGTGATTCAGAGTCCCTGTTCTCCACAGCTGTGAAGGCAGGACTTGGTCTGGAAATGAGAGAGAAGAAACAAGGCCACACCCAGACCTGCCACACTACAGACCTTGCAAGCAGAAACCATGCTGAAACGTCTAAGATGGACTTAAGCCAACCACTCGAGCTTGACATTTAGACCAGACCACCTGGATAGCCCACTGATTTTCTAAATTTGGTTGCCAGAGCAGATGCTTAAGCCTGATCTCCAGGGTCACGGTGTGCACGATGTGAGGGCCTCCTCATGCCCACAGGGAGAGGATGTCTCCTCTCCACCCTTGGCCAGTAGAAGCCAGCCCCATGCACAGGGCACACAGTACAGGCTTTCGCAGGAGATGATGGATCCTCTCATAGTATCAGCACAGGCCAATAAAATATTGCAGCATGTGCTCTGTTTGCATACATCAACAGCCCAGGATTAGTGATGTTCTTGGGATTAAGCATGTGCAAAAATACTTTGCCAGAAGAAGAAAGAAAGACTATGAGAATGGAGGTTGGTGATGAGGAGAGATGCACACTCGGCTAGCTGCTTAATGGGAACAAAATATTCAGGACAAGATTAAACTCATGCTGCTCAAACTGTTCAGCTACTTGTTCATCAATCTGTAAAGCACCATGTCAAATCCTGTTAAACTAATTGGAAAATATTTTTGAAATGGGAAAACCACTCTTACCTTTTTCAGTTTTTTCTAACAATTTCTGAGTCTATAGAGATCTTGTCTCTAACATTACTTTAAGTGCCTATTTATATTTGCTAGCATGTAAATCCATTTTAAGAAATCACCTGTCTTTAGATTAGAGGGTTGAATTTCTTTGCTTAAGTGCTGAAGAAATCAGAACATTTATTTATTTGTCAGCATTCCCTGATACAGCGATTCTGTGATGCATTACACAGATGCTCATTATTGAGAAGGAATGGCATTGCAGTCAGTGAAATGAAACCGACTCTAATGATGCATGCCAGCAGACAAAAAAAAAATGCTTTGCAAAAGAATTTATAAGCAAACTATTTAAAATATTTGTTTCCTCAAACAGTGTCCAGTGTTGCCCACCTTTCCTCCTTGTTACTCTTGATTCAGGTTGCTACAGGCTGTTGTTTATTTAAGGGTTCAACTGCAGAAAAGGAAAAACAAATGTGGAAAAGAAAGCAGCTTACCATTTTGCATATAAAAATTCAAATTTTACAAAATATTGCCAGTGGCTTAGAATATACAGAAAATGCAATGCTTGCTCTCATGGGTTCTTGCGTAATTTCAGGCGAGCGCACGTTGCTGCCATGGCTTCACCAGGCAGGGAAGTGAGGGTTCGGTGCTGCTGGGACTGCGGCAAACCCATGATGCTCAACTCTGCGCTAATCTTTCAACTCTGTACCTGTAGTAGTACCTGGGCAGTACCTAAGGACTAAGGCAAAACCAGACGTGAGAATGGGCAGGGCGGTGTTGGTAAATGGCTGGATTTTAATGCGAATGTATTGCCTAAGTCCCCGAGTTTATGAATTGCTTAGCTACATGTTCCTCTTTATTTCTCCTCTCCATCCCACAGGCTGTGATCTACTCCATCTTAATACTCCTGCATTTCCACGCTCACACTGCTGTTTTTTCTCATGTCTTTTTTAACTTGACTCATACTTGCAACATTCTAGGCTCGGATGTGATTAAGAGTTACCAGATGGTATCACTGGAGATGGCTTTGCTGATCTTATTTAAACTGACTTATTTAAGACCAGTTCCTTCCTGAAGAAATGTTTATGGCCAAGCGTGATACATTGCCAGTCTCAGTTGTGGGGAGGCTGACAGGCAAAATCTATTTTGTCTAAATGAGGGTTTTTTCAAGGCTGATGTGTGGATTCTGCCTGTTAGTTACATCTATGCATGCAAGCAGCCAAGAGCCTTGGAAATCCCAAATCAATCTATGGAGAAGTTTGCCTATATTATTAAATTTGCTGGGATCCTAGAAAGAATTATAGAGGTCTGATACTCTTGGGAGCTGGCAAAGTCAAAGCAGCATGAGAGCTCTGCTGGATCCCTGACAGCCTACAGAAATGTGCTGCTTTGAAAATCAGTTCTTTATCAAAAGGTTTGCGGGCATATATTGCCTGCAAAAGCTAAAATGGAAAAGCATTTTTTGTTTCATCATGCTACACACAGTAATCAGGAATAGAACAATTCAGTCTGATGACAGTTTTCATTCCTTTTCTTTTAGGGGGAAAAAAATACTGAATAGCTTTTTGTTTTTCAGTACTTGCCTTGTTCCTCTACTCTAACGTACAGCTTTCACTTGCTTTTTGAACTGCCACTTATACACTTTCTAAAGCACAGGAAAATTAGTTTTTCATACAAAAGGGGAGAGGTGTTTCATAAATAAGGAAAAGCGAGAGTTGACTTTTACTGCAGTCATTTGTCACAGAAAAGGCAGGGCAAGTGAACAAGATCTTTGTTTGGTGGCATTTTTAATACTCCTGAAAATACTCTGTAATATTCCGTGTAACCAGTCGCTGTTTAAGAACTACCTCTTGCTTCATCTACAAAGAAAGCCGCAACAGTGAACTAGAAAGGCTATACGTTGCATGCCATATTAAAGCTTTAAGGAAAAAAGATCTGTGCATGTTTTCTCCAAGCTTTTCCCTCCTCTTCTTGTTCTATTTCAACAAGCCTTTAATGATCAGCTCCCTTATTGTGTCCTCAGTGTCCTATATAAGGATCCTTCCAGAAAAATGAAAGGTTTTCAGACCTGATGTAACTCTCAGCTGGGCAATGGGACTCTGTCTGTGTAGTTTAATAGCAGCCAAGCTGTGCCCCAAGGACTCGAGGTGGCAGACTCCAAAGCACACGCTGCGATCGCTGAGTAGCCTCATTTAGCAGAACAGCCAGCCTATAACCTTCTCACCTCTCCCGGGAGAGTGTAGAGGTGTTTTAAGTGATGCCATGATTGTAACGCTTCCAAAGTTACTTCATCATTCATGTTAGAAAAGCGAGTTAATTAAGTGACAATAGCAAGTTTTGTGCTGCGAAGGAAACAAAAGAAGAACATTTTCTTCCCTCGAGGTGATTATTATTTAAGCCTTGATCATGCCAAAGTTTGTGCACCTGCTTAAGTACGTAACTAGCTCTGCTTGCTGTTAAGTAATTCATTCAGCCTGTGCCCACCGACTCCGACGGCGGTACCGCTTTCATGCTGAAGGTCCTGCATAAATGTTTGCAGCGTCTCTGGCGTCAGATCTCAGCACTTCGGAGCATGAACAATGTCAAGGTCTGAGCGGGTTGGTGCAGAGCAGTCTTGAGCAACAAATCGCGGTTAACTCTCCAGCTAAGCAGCATGTGGAACTGAAAACACCATGTTGGTGGGGAGAAGTGGAAGAGATTGGAGAGAGATTCACCACAGCTATCTGTAGCTAAAATCAAATATCTAGGCTAAACTAGTAGTGCAGGCTTTTTTAATAGTCAGTAGAGAAAAGTTTTGTGTCTCATCTAAGAGGTCAAGGTGGTGGACCTACCTTGCTCCGATGATGACAGATGGAGGCCGGACAGGTAGCTTAGATAAGATATTAAATATTTTTAGAGGACTAAATTTATGTGAGTTGAATCTTACTCTTAGTGTCTGACAAAGGGAATCTGAAAATGTGGCACATGGACAAACATTGACGCAATCGCTTCCCATTCATTTCTTGTGCCCACAGCTGGCGCCCAAGACACCAGCCCATTGCCAACAACAGACACAATAAAAGTGAGTAGTGAGATTGATGTCTGACAAATTCTCCTCTCATTTAACCTTTAACTAAAATCGTGTTGATAAATTAATAACACTAAAGTTAATAAAAACTAATAAAACTCTCTAACAGCAACTACACGTACACATAACAAACTCAAATGCGGTAAAACCTGTCCACTCTGTCTTTCAGACCCTGTTGCTCTCTTGCTGTCTTTAGCAAGTCTCTTGCTGACAGTAAACCAATTAGATCATTTTTAGTGCTGGTTATTTTGGGAGCAATCGCCTATACTGCACAAACATCAATTACTGTCCACGAAGGCCTTGGGACTGGAATGAGAAAGGGAGGCTAGAATTAAATTAGGACCTCTTAGGTTTTATGATCATGATGAGCAAAAGTGAAAATAGAGTAAAAAAATCAATCCCAGCACCAGCAGCCTTCAGGACTCAGGTGACTGTGAGCTTGGAAGTAACATGGAATTCAGGCTTCTGTTAATTTGCCCAGTCCTTTTCTCACCTTATTGTAGACCAGGAATAATTTGGATTACGTCAATGGAATAAAACTCTCATAAAATTAATGTAAGATCTCAATGCAGCCAAGAGTTTCTCTGTAAAAAAAAAAAATTCCTATATGCAAGACTCCATTCCCCAGAACTATTTTTTCTGTATTTTCCCCTTTAAATATGAAATAAAGGGGACCATTGAGCAAAACAAAAAGCAGTTATTCAGTGTTTCATATACTGACAAGATTCATCCTCAGGAAGTCTTTGTCGATTGTGCCTCGCATGTATAGTAATAAAGTAAAAGCAACACAGAACTGTAGTGTCTCCATATCCTATAGATGACATGAGACTATTGTGCCGTTATGTTTAAACAATGCGCCATCGCTCATGGAGAGTCTCCCCAACAAGAGTAACCAGTTACCAGAGGTCAAGCAATCTTTTTAGCCAATTAAAAATAGCATTTCTAGACACTGCTTCATTCAGATATTGTTTCTGGTTTGGAGACTAATGAATGATAGAAAATAAGGCAGATGAAATGTTATATTACATTGACATAATGCATGTAAACAATAATTATCTCCTTAGTGCAAATTCTGAGATGGGTTTTTGTTTCAGTTGAAGTAGTACAAAATCAAATTTGAGTGTAATCTGAGTGCTACAGTTAATTTAAAAAATGCTCAGAGAATGAATACACACGTATGCATATAGATTTAGAGCCTATATAAACATATGTTTATGTGTATGTACACATGCATGTGCATATAAGTAACAGCCTTAAATTACAGACATAAGAAGATCCTTAAATTAAAAAACCTGAAGAGGTGCAACACAGTGTAGATAACAGACACGAAAATCAAATAAGCAAGAAAGATTTCTTACTTCAATTTAGTATTTTTAGTACTAATTGTATAAATAGTAAATATGAGCTATAATGGGAGCTCATTAATGTTTAGCTTCCCACTGGAGACACTTACAGTAAAAAAAAATATATATATATATATAAACGAACCTAGCCACCTGACAATGTAAAAAACTAACCTGCTGCAGTCAGCAGGACAGAGGGTTGGTAAAACGCAGTCAGTACTGCAGGGTCCCCGCTGAGTTTGGCTCTGCACGGCTAATAGGCTACACTCAGCCCTGGGCTGCAGCGGCTCCTGGAAGGCGTAAATGAAGGCTGGGATCCTGGCAGCACCGACAGGCAATTTGAGCTTTAGCTCGCATGTTTAACAGTTTTACAGAGCCGTTTTCCTTCTCCATCCTTGGTCAGACTGAGAGTGATTGCTGCTCTTTTACTGTCCTCTCTTGAACATTAACTATGTATTTTTCTTTTATTATTTTCTAGATAACTTCTTTTGCAACATTGAGTTTTGCAACAGCCATTCCCCAAAGTCATACATTCTTGTTCCTTTTTCTGCAGAGCTGTCATTTAATTTGATGTGGCACTTTTGGGGATCTTTGACCTGCCTCTTCTCTGGCAAATTGCAATAGTTTCTGCCACCATAACCCTTGTGACCAGTTGTATAGGACTATTTCATTTCCACATATTATTTTTCCTGATATTTAGGAGCATTTTACTGCTATGTTTCAGCAAAGTCCTTTGCTAAATTCAAGTTTCAAGTTCAGAGCTTGAGCATTATTTCAATGTTCCCCTTAGTTCCTCCTTGCTGTTGGGAAGCTGATCCAGGACGGATGCTTCTCTGCTAAAACTTCTCCTTCCTGTTTCTTATCTATTATAAAATAAGGAACTTCTTCCAAGTGTTTTCATGGGTATTCTTCTGTACGGACTGGAGAGACGTATCTGTTAATTCCTAGGTGTATGGATAATTAAACCACCTCAAGAATGCTGGTGATTTGAGCATTCTCTAAAACAGGCCTGGGGACTTCCTGTTCTTAATCATGTTATTCTTTCCTTCTTATTCTACCTTTGTACCCTCTCTATCAATTTTCACCCTCGCTCTTAGGAGTTTCCTGACATAATTTATGACATCAGTAACTGTAACACCACTATGTCACAGCTCTGCTACGCTCATCAGATTGGCAGAGCACGGCTTCTACCAGGTTTGGCTGTGTCAGGAAGGTCAGGAATAACCTCTGGCACTTGGTATCACTTGGCGGTCTTCTGTCGTCTTGCATTTGTACGTAGGTACTGCAAATGTGAAGGGGGAAAACAAGTCCTTGTATTGGGGCATTCAGTGGCAGGATGCCAGTTGTTTTGAATAGCTGTGCATTTTTATTTTCTGGGAAGATTGGTCTGACAAGTTAATTTAACAGTAAATAAATAAACCATGATTATGGCTGGCAGTGTGTACTATAAATGCTGCAAAACCTCAGAGGTCCTTTTGTTGCCTTCCTGCTAGCTCTGAGGCAGGTGAGAACTGCTAAACGTTATTCCCAGATGTCTGCTGGCATCAACAGAGAGGCTGGTAGGACCCACATGCTGGTTTGCCTTGACACAGAAGCAGCAAACAGGCAAAAATCAATGTTTTTCCAAAGGGAAATGAATCAGTTTGGTATGAAAAAGACCTGCGAACACAAAATCTGAGTTTTTTCCGGAGGCCAACAGGAGGAACTGACAGTGTGTAGGAGCAGATAGTGGGCGGGAAGCATGCTGCAGGATCTGGCCCTCATTTCCAGGGCAGTTTTTGCCTGTACTCTGCCTTGTAAGGGGCCTGAGTTCAACAGGACCAAGTTACACTGAGTTCGATGCCAACTTGGCTCTGTAAGAGTTAAAAATGATGGCCACGTGTTTCTACAAAGGTATGAAAAGTATCCTGTTGACTAGACTGGTGCGTTCCTTGCTCAATATCTTGCCTCTCTGGCTGCCAGAAAGGAAAAGAATCCTAATCTGTTCCATGCCCAAACCTTGGAGACTTAAACCCTTTGTCTCAGGAGCCTTTCAGGTTTGCAGGCTGCTCCCAAAAACTGGAGAGAAATCAGAAGCAATGGATGTTCTTGCCTTAAAAGAAATTTCGTGGTGGTTTGTTCCTTCTCCTGAAGATGCTCTTGTCCACAGCCTGTCTCAAAGGGAAAACGCCGGGGCACAGTACGGCAACAAAAGCTTTCCATATCAGTCTTGGAGCATAGGTTTGACGTGGTCTCCAACAGTGATAACAACCGTCAGGAGAGTGCATTGCTCTTTTGAAAAATGGCAATCAGTCTTACATGTTATCGATGCCGTAAAGGCTATAAAGGACATGGGGTTTTGTGCCTCAGGGCATAAACCAGCCTCTCCAGCAGCCTTATCAGCAGTGGAAACTTAGCAAATAAGAAGATTATAGCATGATTGTCCATCGTGGGGGTTTGTGTGTCTTGCTCTGAAGCATTTGATGCTGGCCACTGCTGCAGACAGGATATCGCATTGGCTGGACGACTAATCTGATTTAGAATAACAGACCTTTTATTCCTATTAAGCACGTTGCAGTACAGAGTCAGGTTTCAACTAGTACTGATGGCCATGAAACACTAAAACCGCAGCCAAACCTACCCATAGATACCTGGCACAATTCCTCGCAAAGGGAATACAGCATGGCAAAATTCTACATATTTACTCAGGCCATGTCATATTTTTCAAATGAGGAGCAAAATATCAGTTGTATATGTCATCATTTTCCCCCATAAATTTCCCAAGTAATGATGATGAATGATTTCGTACCTAGACAGCTACATTCACATCATTGTTCTGCAAGGGAGACTTAATGGAAATAAGACTTGTGCATCTGAGTACAGGATTAAGTCCCAAAAGTGGTATAGTCTTTTTAGCTCTCTGTGTTGCTAGTATTTATCCCAAATAGCACTTCCCTTTTTGCTTGATCCTTGGATGTGGGAAAGATTTGCTTTCAGCTGTGTATGCCTGTAGCACTTGCTCGGGGTTTACTGCAAGCTGATCCCATACGCAGCCTGCAGTTACACTTTTGCAGGGTCCCTTGTTCCAGCCGACTACTGCTGACCACAACTCTCATTTCCTCTCTGTGCGAATGTGAAATGAATACTACCATAACAGCCTTTTTTAATATATGTCAAAGAGAAAAGATCTTTTTCTGTTTTATATTTGCCCACACTGCATTTCAAATACATGACCTCACCTCTGTGAATCCAGTGGGAATTTATCCCTTTCGTCATATGGAGTACAACTTCTACCAGGATCATCATGCAGCACCTCTTTTTATTAATTTGCCCAGCACGCATCATCCTCAAATGATCTCCAGCATGTACCAGCTGTGCTGGATCCTCCGTTTGTTTGTGTTGTGTCATCATAGCTCTGAGCTGGGGGAAAAAATCATGCAAATGTGATATAAATGTCAACTGTAGAGTAAATATGGTACTATGAACCTTTCAGGACAGAAACTCTGATATGTGCTGTGCCTAAGACAGTGGATTCTGGCCTGAAGTCATAATTGTAGATTCAAATATGTAATAAGAAGAATTTAAAAGCTCATTCTTCATGCTGTCTCTTGGACAGCAGAGCTGTGTGTCAAAGAGGGGAGCTGATCCTCGTTTACGCAACACCTCGCAGAAAAGCTGACCAATGTGAGCATGTACATAAAGTAGCAAGGGCAGTCCCCTGACTCCTCCTGTACCCCACTGCTCCATCAATACAAAATGCACGATCCTTCCTTTTAGCAGACTGTTAAAGGGAAGAGACAAAAAAAGCAAAAACCATAGAATCAGGCTGATTCAGTTTCTACGTCTTCTGCTTTTTGGTTATGTCTTTGCTTCTGCTCTCTGGTTATGTCCGATGGATGTGCACCTATCATTAAGCACCACAGATGAGCTCATCCAACTAGATAGTCTAAAAGAACCATCTCCAATGCAGTGATGTGCCCTGCTGCTGCCTGCTTGCCTTGTTGACCCCTCATCCAGTCTGTCTGCGCTTGTTGGTGTTCATTCTTGCCTGATGTGCTTGAGCACGTGGACTTCTTGATGCTCAATTGAAGGGTATTTCCATATAACCTTTGGCCACAATTATGAAACCCTGCTGTCTGCCCTGCCTCCTCGTAGCAGAGAAGGTGTGACAGGCCATGCGTCTTAACCTCAACTGTCACAGCATGGCCAAGAAAAACATTTTGAGTTGCCACCAATTTCAGTTTACATGAGGAGACAGCTGTAAGTTGCAGTGCCTGAAAAGCAGACACGGTGCTACTCTCTTGCCCCTGCTACAAGAGTGCTGGCAGGAAGGGTATGGGCAGAGCACCTCCTAAATTACCCTGCGATCACTTCGAGGCACCTGTACAGGGCTGCCATCTGCACAGCATAAAGGGCTGATCTGCAGGACGGCCTTGGAGCAGATCTCAAGAGCCTGTTTAAACTGAAACTGTTGTATGCAAGGGGTTTGTTTGTTTGTTTGTTTGTTTTCAGGAAAAGCCCACATTAATAATTTTCTAAGTATAAATTCTATTCAGCAAGATCTATTTCTAATTCTTCAGTCTGTTGCTGACTTAACCAGAAAGTCATAAATGCCCAAGAATGCATATTATTTGGGACGGAGAGGCATCCTTCAGGATTCACCCCTTGGACTCTCATCTATAAGCATTATTATTTAGATGCTTTATAAAAGAAGAAAAAAGAATGAGGAACCCTTGTATTTTTGTCTCTCAAAGTTACCTGACTGGAGAAAAAGTAAGCAATGCTTCAAAAATAAGCTAATACTCCCACAGACACAGGTTTTTTTTATCCCATTGGTGGCTAGAAGACCTACCTGAGATTGGGGATGATGATACAAGCTACTCTAAAGCTGTCTATAGGGGAGAGTGACAGTCACAGCATCATTTGGGTTGAAAAGGACCTTGGAGGTCATTTACTCCAACCCCTGCTCAACCAGGGGCAGCTGGAGCAGGTTGTCCACGACCATGGTTTTGAGTATCTCCTCAGACAGAGGCTCCACAACCTCTTTGGGCAACCTACGCCAGTGTTTGGTCACCCTCACAGTAAAAAAAAAAAGTATTTTCTTATGTTCAGATGGAATTTACTGATTTTTATTTTTTCCCCATTGCCTCTTGTTCTCGTCAGTGGGAACCAGCCTGGATCCCTCTTCTTCATTCCCTCCCACTAGGCATTTATACTGATGACATCCTCCCTGAGCCCTCTCTTTGCCAGGCTGAACAGCCTCAGCTCTCAGCCTCTCCTCCTATGAGAGATGCCCCAGTCACTGCCTCCCAAAAACGTACTCTCAGAGCAAACCCCGCTGATGAGGGAGCGATATGCCCAAAGTCAAGCAATGTATGACAGCATAGGATCATCACACAGGCCATGTGAGTGAGGCCACTTCTGCTGGTCGCCAGCTCTTCTAGGCATCAGATAGAACTGCTTGCTGTCAAATCTGTCTTCTGAAGTTGGTAGCTTCATGCTATTTTGGTGCAGAGTAAAGAGAAAAGAACTTACAACCTCTGCAAGGGACAGTGTCTTGCCAAGGGTTTTCTTTGGTGCACAGAGTCATAGAGGAGAAAGGCAGCCTCAAACTTTTAATATTAAAGAGAACAACTCTGTCTTAATTTCCTGTGGTTTTACATGAGATCTGCCCTTGAAGGAACCCGGCTGCATCTGTCACAAGCTCTGTCTACTCAATTTTCTCAGGTGTTTTTTTTTATTTCAACAGTTTTACAGTACCAGCACATGAATGTGTCTCTCTGCACCCCTCTTAAAAAGCCTACTCATTTCTTCAATAGATCTGCACCTTGTGTAGAATTTTTTGTGTCTTTGAGGTGCGATGCATTTTTCAACAGGCACAGCCTTTCTTTGTTGAATGCTGGGGTCCAGGAGCAGCCTGGAATAAGGAATAAAATACCGGTTACATACACCATTTCAGACAACACGGATCCGTAACGAACACAAAGCGCTTTGGGAAGCGGGGCAGCTCGGGAAGGGGGCGTTTTACAGGATAACTGCCCTTTCTCCAGATGTTTCCAAGTTGTAAGTCATCATTTCCACCATCAGTCTTACAGGAGCTCTTTTGATTAATAAAACTATATAGTTTGAAACAAAAAAAAAGGAAAAATAAGAAGAATTTTTGTATTTTAAACTAAAAAAAAAAAAAATATGAGAAATGAGAAATACAAAGGAAGGCTGTGGAGGCCCAGACTTGCGGGTCTGGGATGCAAAACAAAAACCCAACAAAAATTTCCTTTTTTTTGGAAGCTGTCCAAGAGCACAGCACAGGCCCACAGGCGGGGGACGGGATCGGCAGAGCACGGGCCGCGCCGGGAGAGCCCCACCAAACGCTCTGAGGAAGCTGCTGCCGCCCTTGGGAAGACGACGATTTACGGGGTGTTCGCCGGGGTGGCGGTGGGGGAAGCTGGGGTCTCCGCTGCCAGGGCGGGGGAGCCGCTCCGAGGCCCCGGCGGTGCCCCGGGGACCCCACGCTTCGCCCCGGGGGCCCGGCGAAGGGCTTCTTCCCCCGGCCTAGCAACGGTTGCTGCGGAGTCGGGGGGCGGGGCCAGGCGCCGAGGGGCGGGGCCAGGCGCTCCCGCCTCAGCCGCC